>CAEGAF010079035.1:0-35051 GCA_903067075.1 Micropoecilia bifurca
TGCTTAGAGTTAACTGGAACATTGACCAATATATTTCTTGATTCTGATAAGATTTGACAAAATGCAATGTTTATTATGCATTTCATAATTGGGCAAAACCTTGTTTCATTTTGCTGCAACAACTTGCAAAAACCACTAAAGCTCAATAAACCAACTTCAATATCAACCTTTAACAACTCAGTAAAAACAATAATAAATAATCAATATAATTGCTTTTGAAAACTGTTGACTTATGTGTATTATAGTGTGTTTAGTCAGTATGAATATGTTTTTTTTTATTTTCTTTCTCTGATTTTTGATATTTTGTTTTTGTGTGTATGGTATCCTGGCATTTTCTTTTTTTACGTATTTTTACGTAATTTGTTCTTAATCAAATTACCTGGTTAAATCCAGGTTAATTAAAAATTAAAAAAGTTATTATGAGAGAAATTTTGAAAACATTTTACCAGAGCAGGCCTTGTTATCTATGTCCTGACCGACTTTCATGCAAATCGGGCGATATTTGTGGGCGTGAGAGCAAGTTAGAAGTTATTTGGGGGTCAGAAATCCACTCTCTCCCACACTCTAGCGGAGAGAGAGACGCACTCTAACTTTTGGAAAAATCGAAAACTTTAGGTACTTGGAGACAAGTTGTGGACAAACCGTAATTGATATCAATGTACCGTCTTCACTTTAGATAAGATGACGGGCGTATCNGGCGTATCTACAAGCTGAAGTTTGAATGGGATTTCTACGTGAATTTATGATGACACAGTGAATGCTCAAAAATTGTGTATTTTTAGGATCTCCCTCCATTGAACTCCATGTATTTCAATGGAGCAAAAAATTTGCACAAAAGTGCAATTATTTCAAAAAGTGCAAAAGACATGGCAACAATCTCCTGAAGAAGCTGAACGTTTTGATATATAAATTAGTAGAATTAGTGAAAGATAGTGGAAGTAGTTAAGCGACAAAATAACGTACGGATGCCAGAAGTGAAACACTATAAGTGAGAATGCATCAATGCATTCTCACTGATTACCTTGTTAATGAAAATCACAATCCATATAAGCTATATGGATAATCATTATATGGCATAACAGCAAGGACGGTAATTACCGTTATATGATACAATAATAAAAGTATTTTACATTGAATAGTTAAACCATGAGTTCTTGCTTACAGCGCCTTTACCAATTAACTGGTAAATCGGCATGCCATACTCTGACGTCATTCAGAAATCTCTGAAGAAAGCCCAGCTCGTCATTCTCGCGTGCAGAAAAAAATGATGTGACGTAGAAGCCAAGATGGCGGCTCCCCACACCACGATGAAATTTTGGAAGCCGGGTAAGTGCAAAGAAAACAAGGGAGAAGGCATGTATTGTTGATTTGGAGGGCGATAAATGTACACGTACCTTTACCGTCGTGAATCGGCCATAAATGTGCGAGTCTGCAGAGGAATCTATCGCTGCTGCGGCTTTCTGCAGCCGGAGCGCTTCAACTCCGGATCAACTGCGCTGAATTCAAGTGTTTACCTGCCAAGATTAAACCAGTTTGGAATAATAATAACAATTTATAGATTGGTCGCAAGTGAAAAGCCCCCCCAATTGCAGGGCGGTGCACCAAGTCCTGGCTGTCATTCTTTGGAAACCCGCAGTTTGCGGTAAAACATTTTAATAAAACATCTCTTCCTCCTCCTCTTCCTTTTCTTCGCCATCTGCTCCGCTCCAGGCGCCGAGGCTCCGGGGATCTCGGAGGAACGGGATCTGAGCTCGGAGACCACCGGCTCCCCCTTCGTCTTCAACCCAAACACGGCCCTCTCTATAGAGAAACAACGGCAAAAGCTCCCAGTTTTTAAGGTTTCACGCTGCTTCCACACAACCATAGCTAATTGTATACTATTAGTGTTTGGCCACCTGCCTGTCAGTTTGTGCATTTTCTTATTTATTCCCAATGCAGCACAGAAACAACATCTTATACCTGGTTGAAAGCTTCCAGACTGTCATAATAGTTGGGGAGACGGGATGCGGGAAGACCACACAGATACCTCAGGTTGGTGTCTGTCAAACCGTCAAATGAATTTGAAGTGTTTTGCTCAGAGGTGCACAAATTCAGCAGTTTCCTCCTCAGTGGTCCAATATGACCTTGACTGGATGCTTAGCAGCCTATTTTCCTATACAGAACAGAGTTTGGGCCACATCAGCTAAAGCTTAATTTATGCAGAATCTGTTATTCATGCTTTGCTCCCTCTTTTTCATCTGCCTTCAATCAGTACCTGCTGGAGGCTGGCTGGGCAGCAGAGGGGAAAGTGATTGGAGTGACGCAGCCTCGACGTGTGGCCGCTATCTCTGTAAGAGCCCAGCTTATGTCCTGTCACTTTTTTCCAATGTCATCCGAATTCGGTTCACGCTGTAGGACACTTGCCTGCCTCAAATTTCAGGCTTTGTTCTCATTTGCCCATAGGTGGCCAACCGTGTGGCGGAGGAGCGAGGGGCCCTGCTGGGACACGAGGTGGGGTACACCATCCGCTTCGACGACCGCTCCGATCCCCACGCCACCCGGATTAAGGTAGCTGGAGGAAGGTGGCATCGGTCCGTCCCGTGCGCGGCGTCAGTCGGTCTTTACTAATGCCTCTGTGGTTGCAGTTTCTGACAGACGGCATGCTCGTGCGAGAAATGATGGCCGACCCGCTTTTAAAAAAATACAGGTACATGTGTGGAAGTGGAAGGTGCACTCATTGGCCATTTTGTTAAGCACACCTTTGCTATTGCAAGAGGGACAGAACTCTTTATTTTTCATCCTGTTGATTGGTCAATATTGACATGACAGCATCACTCAGTATTTAAACCCTTAATACAAGCCATGATCCATCCACACTTTCGTGTTGTTCAGGGCAAATTTGAGCCAACCATCTGAATGTTGCTGGTGAGATCAAGACTGACCAGACAAGTCAATGTTTTCCAGTTTATTATGGTCCAATTTCTACTTCAGAGTGCAAATTATTTTCTTCATTTCTCTTTAGCAGTAAACAGGAGTGTTTCCTGGTGCTGCTTTAGCTCGTCTCATTCAATGCTTTGTGCATTTAGAAATGGTATTTCCATT
This sequence comes from Micropoecilia bifurca, assembly GCA_903067075.1. Taxonomy (NCBI): domain Eukaryota; kingdom Metazoa; phylum Chordata; class Actinopteri; order Cyprinodontiformes; family Poeciliidae; genus Micropoecilia; species Micropoecilia bifurca. The sequence continues at coordinate 3,082 of CAEGAF010079035.1, forward strand.
ACCCGAATGCCAGCAAGAGGTTAAGTGAACTGCTCTTGCCTTTATAAAATGCAAAACCAGTCTACCAATTCTAGCAAGACATTTTCATATTCATTTTTTTTAACATTCTGTGGAAACCAGAGAGATGGTATGGGAATTCCAATATTTCAGCAGCGGCCAACAGCCATACAGTTGATTCTTTCTTCTTTCCCATTCTGATGCTCACTTGTTTAATCTCCACCATCTCAAGTTCCTGGCTTGCGGTTTACTAATTAACTATTTGTGTGAATAAGCATTTGAACATGTGTGCCTAATAAAATGACCAGAGAGTGCATATTTAGTTTTTGTTTTTAAGTCAGAGTTTTTTTGTGCATTTTGTATTAGCATGAATTGCATATGATTATTATTGTTTACTAATTCTATGCTTTTCCTCTGTTCTTTTCAGTGTGCTAATGTTGGATGAAGCACACGAGAGAACTCTGTACACAGACATAGCCATTGGTCTGCTGAAGAAGGTAAAGCCAACTGATGCAATGTTTGTTGACTTAGGAAAAACATGAATGGTCTCTGACTTGGAATAGTTTAGATTTCACGTGAAGAGAAAAGTTCAGGTTCCAAAAAACTCGACGTAACATTTAAAGTTGATTTGTATATAATGAAGTATAAATGGACTTCCAAGCAAAACAAGACTTTTCTTGTCGTTGATCACCAGTTTTGAACTAGACATGCGTAGGTTTTAGATTCTCATCGTGTGAGTGCAAAAATACTATCAATACTCTCTGCTTTTGTTTTATATAATAACATCACATTGATTTTTGAATTTCTGTGGCATCTGTTTATCTTTTTTTGCTTTGCAAAAGCAGATACACACCTACTTATTTTAGCAGTACTTTCTAATTAAGCAGACCAGTAAATCATTTTCCTGTTCTACTCTTTATGCAATAAGACAGGTATAATTAAATGATATCTGGTTAATTAATTTGATCTATGCTCAGCCAGTCTATTGATAACTACTCTACAGGACCTCTGCTCTTAACTTGAAAACCGTAGTTTTAAAACTATATTACCTCAATAATAAAGTTCATATACAACAACTTATTTTCAGTTGTTTTTCTTGCAAGAGAGAAACATGAAACATAGCAACAGGTGGGGGGAAAGGTAGCGATGCGGTCAGTCTCCTCTACACTTCTTTATTTGTTATTTCATTAAAACGATTTAACCAGTAGAAATGGCATAATAAAAATAGTCGATTGTAGAGATATAGATGACCTATTCTATCTCTAGATAGATTTGGGCCGACTTGTCCTGGCAAAGTCTTTATTTACGCTTGTTGGCTTTTATTTGTTTCCCGGCTCCAACACTCCTGAATCAAACAATTACATCATTAACAAGACTCTGGAGACCAAGGTTTGGTTTTGTCTGACCAAAACTATTTGTCTCATGTCATCTTCAAGTCATTTAAATATTTACTGGCATCATAAAATTGCCCTGTTGCTGCAAGATTCAATCCATTAAGGCGGACCGAGCTACAGATTGTGTTGATTGTGGTCGAACTTGGATCTGCTTTCGGTCCTTAAGTAGCTTCTCCTGTGTTGCTGTTGGCTGATGCTCTCAACTAATTAACTAACTGTCATTTTATCATCACATCATTTTTAAATAACTTCCCAAACATTTGTCGCCGTCTCATTAAGCTTAATGCTGACGGTCTTGTAGCCTTGAGTAGAGCTGTTGTCTTGACTCTGACAGCCTTTTGGTCTTGTACATGGCGGTGCGGTGGCTGGAATGAATGAAACTGAAACATAAAACATCATCAACTGATATCATAGCATTTATAATTAATTGATTGATTTTGGATCTACACACCACAAACACACAGTGACGGGGCTGGATGTGGTCTGCCACAATAGGGTGACATTGTAATGGGGCGTTGGCGTCTCCCACTGTCTGCTGAGAATAGCAACACTAGCTTATGTTGTTTAAGCTACAAACAAAGCTTGAAATAATTTTATTCCAAGTCAGAATCTGATTTAATTCAGCTTGGATGTTGGCAGAAGGAGGGAATTCGCACTGTGAGATATTCATGCACAAACCTCACAAATGCATAATCGACCTGTGAAAGCTTTTCTAAAAAAATTAAACTACAATTTTCAAAAAGAGAGATTGATCATTCCTTGTTAAGTTTGCAAATTCTCAAAACCAGTCAATGCCTGTATACACATCTGTAGTCATATCAAACTTAATTAAATAAACTTTTTAACTTTTTTTATTTTTTTTAAATCGTTTTCCTGTTTTCTCTCTCTGCTTCCTCGACAGATTCAGAAGAAGAGGCGAGACCTGAGGGTGATTGTGGCCTCTGCCACTCTTGATGCCAAGGTGACTGCTTTGTTAAGATGAACAGATATGCTAGGCTAACTTGAAAAGAGCAACAAAGGCAGGCACCCGGGGAGCGTAGCCGTCAGGGGGAATAACAATGCACTCACATCTGCGATAACCTGCTGATGGATAGATAACCAGGATCGGGTCAAAAACACTCAGCATCAAGCGAGTCAGCAAAAATATGCCTGACATCTGCAAACTGCAAACAATATAATAATTACAGACCTTGGCAGCTTTAGTTGTTATATCACAATTATTTCCTTTTTTTCTGTTTGAACTTTTTATTAGCATATTTAATTGAGGAAAATAAATGTAGATATAATTGCAATTTTAAAAACTAAGATTTTTTTTTTTCTCCACACACTGCAATATTCTCACTACCTAAAGAAATTTCACGAGTTCTTTAACCTGAATGAAACTGGGGATGCGAACAAGGACACGTGTGGAATCCTGACAGTAGAGGGACGCACTTTTCCGGTGGACATCTTCTACACCGTCAGGTAGTCCAGAAACGGAGCTTCATACAGGAAGAAGTGATCGCTTAGCGCTTCCTTTGTGACTTTGATCTCTGCTTTATCCTTAGCCCCGTCCCAGATTACGTAAAAGCCACAGTGGAGACTGTGATGAAGATCCACGAGATGGAGGATGACGGGGACGTTCTTGCTTTCCTCACAGGGCAGGTCGGTGGTTATTTTTACGTTTTGCTAATTTTTTTTGTTTGTTTGTTTTTTAGGTTTATGTGGTGATCATCCCCAAAGTCACTGAGCTTTTGTAACAGCAACACATACATATTGATTTTTCTTTTTCCTTAAATTAAAATCAATCTTAGGACGAAGTGGAGAAGGTTGTGTCCCTTCTGCAGGAACAGGCCAGAGCTCTTTCTCGATATGGGATGAAGAAGCACCTGAGGATTTTGCCCATGTACTCTGGCCTGCCGTACGCAGACCAGATGAAAGTCTTCGAACGGGCTCCCTCCACTGTTCGGAAGGTGAATATTTATCTTTCTGTGAATTTCTATAGGGAAGTGTGATTGTTTGGGTATTTTCCAATGCTGTTTCTCGATTTATTTGACTAAATCTATGCTAAACAAAGTAACTTTCTTAAAATTCTTACTTGAACAAATTGAAGATAGAATAATATTTGATGCTCCTGAATTATCAGGTTTTGGGAGGCGGCCAGGAAGCCTCTTGTCTAAATGCCGACTGGGTATTTTCTATAATTTGGCTTAACTTGATAAATAAGTTAAGCCAAAGCAAAACATAGCTATTAGGCCAGCTTTGTCAAATGTGTCTCACAAATGTTGTTACAAATATTCAGCTGCATCCTCAAACAGGTTCAATGTGTGACAATGACCACTCTGATAAATATCCTGGTCCTTCTACTAGTCTCCTAAAAATGAGTTCAAGGGAATAGCAGACAGATTTCGGTGAGTCGGAATATTGATATTTTTATTACGTGTTTTTAAATATATAAATATATTTCCATTTTTATACATCGCTTTTACAAAATTGTGCCACTTTGTTAAGGTTGAGACAAGAGTTTAATCAAAAGGTAGCACTAATGTTGTGGATCTTTTTACAAGTCCTTTGATCTCTTCCGATCCATTTTTATTGAGCCGAAATGAACTCTGAACCTTTCTTAAGATCAGTTATTTAGGTTACCACTGTTTATCTGAATCTAAAGCTCAGCTGAGCTTGGATTGTAAAAATCTCTGCTGCTCCTGATTAGATGAGATTCTAAACCTTTTTAGATTTTCTTCTGATCACGTCGCTGAACTCATTGTTTTCTATTTTTAACTTGAGGAAATGGAAATTAGCCCTGATTCTGCTCCTGCTAGAAGGTGGAAAATGCAGATTTAAGCAAGAAATAATTCAACTATGCTACCTGAAGTTTATTTATGGTTAAATAGATTTTCTTTGTTTGGTAGCAGATGTGACCTCAAGAAGAATGGATTCTAAATTTAAATCAGAAGACCCAACAAATAACTAGCTTAAGGGTGTGCACATGTTTGCAACCAGGTCATTGTAACTTTTATTATTACTTGGCAATAAAACCTGACTGTGAACAACTAATTTAACAATAATCTTGTATTGGGAACATCATAAATGTGCTTTGAAAACCTTAATTTTTGAAGTTTACATATATGTTACTTTAGACAGCAGTGTGTTACTATAGAAAACACACATCTGTTCTAATATCTTAGGTCAGAGGTTCCCAAACTGTGGGGTGCGCCCCCTAGGGGGGGGCACCGCGCCATTACAGGCTGCAACCAAAACACATTTATTAGCTGAGGAGTCGCTTACACAGTGATGCACACCCTTAATCAGGCAGTTGATCTTAAACAGAAAACACCAGGTGCTTATAAACCTTTATCCTTTGTTAAGACTTCTACAAAAAAGCCATTTTGGATACGATGAACTGACTTCTGTCCGTGTCGATATCTTTTCCCGTTTCCTTTCCATTTCCAGATTGTGGTGGCCACAAACATAGCTGAAACCTCCATTACAATAACTGGGATCATGTTCGTCATCGACTGTGCGTTTGTGAAGCTCCGGGCCTACAATCCTCGCACCGCCATCGAATCGCTGGTGATCACTCCCATCTCCAAGGCTTCAGCCAGCCAGAGGGCTGGAAGGGCCGGACGAAACCGACCCGGGAAGTGCTTCAGGCTGTACACAGGTTTGTGTCGGACCGCTGTAATGGAATCACAAGAAAGTACTTGAGGAAAGCCGGGCCATTTTTAAAAAAAATAATTGCTGTCTTATCTTTCTGTGCTTCATCAGAGGAGGACTATGAGAAGCTGCCTGCTGCTACTGTTCCAGAGATGCAGCGCTCCAATTTGGCGCCTGTGATCCTTCAGCTCAAAGCGCTAGGCATAGACAATGTGCTGCGTTTCAGCTTCCTTTCCGTAAGTCGCTCACACTCAGGGGTTGTGATCACCTACTTCACCCACTTTAATAAGAACTTCTTTAGAACAGCAGATTGTGAATTAATTATGTCTGGTGGTTCCTCGTTTCAGCCTCCTCCAGCTCAAACTATGGTTCAGGCTCTGGAGCTTCTTTATGCTCTTGGAGGTAAGAGACATTTTTATCATTAGGTGGGGGAAAACAGCTGCTGTTTTCACACTAGCCAAGCTGTGCCGGCACAGAAACCGTTTACAGTCTGCGTGTTTGATGGTAGGTCTGGACCACTACGGCCGCCTGACTGACCCCCTGGGTATGCGGATGGCCGAGTTTCCTCTCAGCCCCATGTTCGCCAAGATGCTCCTAGAGTCTGGAAACTTTGGCTGCTCCAAAGAGATAGTTACCATAGCATCGATGATGCAGATTCAGAATATATTTGTTGTGCCGCCCAATCAGAAGAAAGATGCAGTAAGGGATTTTTTTGTTTTCAGAGCTTTTTGTACATTCTGCTTCATCAGCTTAACAGTTATCCTGTTTTTTTTTCTTTCTTTGGCAATCTGCCCCCCCTGCAGGCTCGCGAACACAGGAAATTTGCAGTCGCCGAGGGAGACCACCTCACCATGCTGAATGTGTACGAGGCATTTATTAAGGTACAGCACGTGGATGCATTCAGTTCAGTTCTGTGGTGGAAAACTCTTCGGGTTGTTGTGAACTCCCAGAACTTGATGAATGTGCCTCTAATCATGGCGATGGGAATGTTTTTTTGTTTCTTATTTACTTATTATTATTATTTTATTATTTCCTGCAGCATCAGAAAAGTTCCCAATGGTGTCAGGAGCATTTTCTCAATTACAAAGGTCTGCAGCGCGCCATCACAGTGAGAGAGCAGCTTCGGCGTCTCATGAACAAGTTCAAAGTGCCACGAAATTCCAGTGAGGGTATGTGTTTGACACCATAACGTTATGTTGAATCAACACTGGCTTCCACAGACATGAAACATTGCGATCTTACTCGCCTGCAGATGTTTGACTAACTCCTACTGCTGCGTGTTTTACACAGGCGACCCAGACGTGATCTTGAAGTGTATTGTGTCTGGGTTCTTTGCTAACGCTGCCCGAATTCATCATTCTGGTTCCTATCGGTGAGAGTGCAATTCAGTCAGGGGTTGTTTATGGCTTTTTTTTAATCTATTACTTAGATTTTTTTCTGTCGTCTTGCCAGGACTTTACGAGATGACCTCGAGCTTCACATCCACCCCAGCTCTGTGCTTTATGGAGAGAAACCTCCAAAGTGGTTAGTATGTGATTTCTGGTGCAACGTTTTGTATTAATGTATGAATTAGTGGATACTTTTGGTCAAATATTTTAAGATACAGTTCACTGTAAAAGTATTAAAACCTGTAGTTATGAAACTACAGGTTTGTTAAAACTACAACCCTTAACATGTTATATTAGAATTTTATGTGAACCACAGAAATTGTGAAGCGGATGAAAACAGATGCAAATTTTTACCACACCCCCCAAAAAATTAAAGTGTAACGTACCTCTAATTAAAATCTATTTTTCACTTCAGTATGTTTGCAATATCAGTCTAGGATGATATATTTAACAAGAAAAAAGAAAGAAAGAAGGGAGTCAGGAAATGTGTCTTAATCGTAATCCATGTTGTCATTAAAATATTCAACTGTATATGTCTTCATATTAAGCAGCCGTGAAATAGAGCATACAACAACCTTCAAAAGTCACCTAATTGGTAAATAAGAGACCACCTCAGTTTGATCTAATCTCAGTAGAGTCTGTGGAAAGGTGCTGGCTGTCCCCTTCAGCTGACAGGCTGGACAAGGACAGATTGAATCAGACGCTGGAGAAGCTGCAGGGATCCGCAGCTCTCGGGGACAAACCTGTCGACAGGACATTTATCGCTCTCAATTCCTCAAATCTAGCTTTGACAGAAGCATGGCGACAAGAAAACCCGTCCCATTTAGAGTTCTCCGTGAACCACGCATGTAGGGGACACAGCAAATATGTTGTGAAAGTGATGTGGGTTAAATTAAACAGAATCTCACCCTTTTGATGGAGACAGTGCAAAACTATCCAGAGACCACCATCCGCTGTACAAGATGGAGATGGCAGCGTCATGGTGTGGGGTTGCTTTTCTTCAACAGGAATTAGGAAGATCAATGATGGGAGAATTGATGGAGAAAAATACAGGGTGACGCTTAGATGTGCCAAAAGACTTGAAGCTATGATGGAGATCAACCTTAAACATGCATCCAGAGCAACGAGGGAATAGTTTAGATTTAAAAAATAAATAAATAAGATCTTTGTGGGGGAAGGTCTTTGTCCAACTCTTACTGATCATTTTTTGTTTCCTTCTTCTCAGGGTTGTCTTTAACGAAGTGATGCAGACTACAAAATACTACATGCGTGACGTGACTGCTGTGGAGTCGTCCTGGCTGGTCGAGTTGGCCCCTCATTTTTACAAACAAGCTAAGGTACAGCTTGAGCAATTACACCATATCCTCTAGATAATAACTCCACATCTTGACTGGTTTCTTTTCATTGTGCTCCTTTTGTCTCGTAGCATGGCTCGCTGGCCAGCAAGAGATCCAGAGTCCTCTGAATAAACCATCCCAAAGGGAAAACGAGACAAAGTTGCCACTGTGCTCTCCATCGTTTTTCATTGTATATACGAAGATGTATATTTATTGTCCATGTCCACCTAGAAAAGTTTCCCCACACTGAGTGGCCATGTTACAATAGATCTCAATTGTAGATTTTTAGAGGTAATGTCATTCTCTTGGCTGTGTGTGTGTTTGTTTACATAGAAATGAATGTTTGAGGAGGCCAGGCTGGGTCTGACGGGCGTCCATTTGTGCATGGTCATTTGGTTCACTCATACAACAGAAATTATATATATATATATATATATATAAACCGTATTCACAGTATGCTCAGGTCCAGGTTTCAGCTCCTGTGCCACAGGCCCATCCACACCTGGCTTCATTATTATTGTTTTCTTTAAAACCTGTTTTTTTTTATTATTATTGTTTCAGAAAAATATTGAATGACAATAGACTGTGATGTTATTTCCCAATGAGGGATTTCTTATTTTAACTGTATTTGGTCCATTCATGTCCTAGGTGCCTTTATATTTTAATCACTTACCTTTCACTCAGTTTATTTTCACCCAGGTTAAATTGTGTCATATGTACCTACAGATTTTATTTCAGGATTTTTCATTATATTTTTTTTATTCAGCACCCGGTTCTCTGATTGATACTGTGAAGAAGCTGCATTTCTTTTACACTGATTTCCCTCTTAGCTCCAGTATAGCTCAGATTTAGTGGCCTTGTCACCACACTGTGCCAATTTTATGTTTATTTGTTTGTTTAAAAAAGCCTGTTTCACATTTCACTTTCGGCTGAAATGTGTTAATACTCCCAAATATTGTACATGTATCGCTGTGAAATTAAAACGAGAACAGAAGTGCCATTTGTTGCTGTAATAACAAAAAGCATTTAGACACACTTCTGTTTTTTTCTGATTTCGACCATTACAGCCACAAAGTTTATTTTCTACATTGTCTTAATTTAAACTAGGCTGTAATTCCTAATATGCATCAGATTCCATGCCATCTGCATGAACAACTTAATGTGTTTTTTGCCCATATCTGTCCTCGGACCCTAAAAGCTTTACTTCACTTGGTCCACTGCTGGAATGGCAAAATTTGACACATCTACTTTTGTTTATTTCTATAGTAGAAACTGTTGTTAGAGTAGCTAAGTGAAAATGAAAAAATCACCCAAAAACAGCACATTACAGCTGGTAGGATGCACTCAAACCTCTTAGATTATAAAATGAAGTACATTTGCATGTTAAATGGTATTCTAACCAAGACCTATACACTTTGTAGATGTATTTCAGGAGAAACCCGTTCCAATGTGACTGAGCACCCTTCTCAGTACAGACAGCCTGTGAAGGAGGAATCTTTAAACTTGTGTAGCAACTTACCTCTGAGATTAAAACTACCATCTGTCATTTTCTCGTCACATCCTTAAATAAAGCCTTATTGTCATACAATAACGTATTGCTTATGGTTGCCTTTTTGCATTTAGTTGGTTCTGTTTTACTTGCCATGTAGTCTGTTTGCCAGGAGGTGTCACTGTTGCTCTATGAATACTACTAGAACTTCAGCTTCAAGTAAAATCAGTGAATGGCAGAGCGTTTGATCATTGTGTGCATTTAATCTCTTTTGATAAAAGTGTTTTTTGTATCAGCTTTTTACTGTTAACACGTGTCAGTTTAATGATGCGGTGTGGAGAGTATGTGGGACTGCAGCTGCAGTTATCTGTTGGTCTATATTTAAAAACACTGCATGGATATGGACATTTAGTGAAATAGAAGGAAATGTGTTAAACTGTTTTAGTCCATTTAATTGAGGAGATACTCAGTTAAATGGACAAGATGAGGTCCTGCCAACATCATGTTGAGTTATTAAATATATGTGTATGTACAAAATATGTTTGCACTGCTCTCCAGTTTAGGCAAGGCAAGTTTATTTACATCAGCATTACATTAAACAAAAAACATAAAGATATAGATTATAAGGGAAATTTAAATCTGCAGCTTTGGTGACTGCACACATACCTTGTGTTAATTATCACCCAATGATGTGCAGGGATGATTATTTGGACATTAAAGGTATTGCTTTATCTGTTAATTTCTGATTTATTTGATAACATTGCAATTCTTCTTGATTTTAATATCAATCTCTTTATCCTTACTCCTTTATTTTCATGTGAAGCACTTTGACTTGGCTTGTGAATAGATTGTGGTTCACATAGAAGTCATTGTTCATGGCCATTGAATGGACCATGAACTCCAAAGTATTCTGGAAACAAATGCGAGGCTATCTGTAAGAAAGTTGAAGACTGGACAATGAAAGAACAATGATCCAGAAAACATCAATAATATTAGGCACAGCCGTACAAAGAACAAAAGACCCATATTAATAATTGTAAGTGAGATTACCTTAATTATTTTTCCTTTCAAACAACGAAAAAGAACATATATAAGAGACAGAAAACATTAGCAAATAAGTCTGAAACAATTCAGAAAAAAATACATGTTAAAACCAACAAGTCCTAGAAATTTATTTCTGCTACAAGGTGATCTTGATATTTTATTTTCTAATAAATAACATTATCTGATTCACCTTCTAGTGTTAAACAGGATTTTGATAGCATATAATTAGATTTTTGTATCATATCCCTGACAGGTATTTTAAAGCTATCTTCATGTGTTTGTGTCTTTAGATGGAAAGTTGTGTGTGACGCAGTTATCACCGTCAGGTGTGGCCTAATTATTGCCTGTTGTTCGCGCATTTTCAAAGAAACCTGATGGACTTAATAATGATGTTTGACCATATTATTTCCCGCGTATTCGTGAATCTTGAAGAAATAAACAAGACTAAACCTTTAGAGGAAACCCCGAAACTTTAAGGTCCTTCAGCCATGTAGTTAAATATGCTTCATACAACAAAAGAGTCAGGGTCCTAAACGAAGTCGTCCCTAAACCTTCACTTCCAAAATTGGAGCGCATTGTATTAATTAATTTCATGCATATTTTGCATATGTTTTGTGGTAGGGTACAATAATGAAGGGCAGCTGAAACACTTTGTTTTCAGGTGAGTACAGGTGTGCACATTTTCATTTTGCCAATTTCCCACAGCCTGTTGCTGAACTCTTAGTTTGTTTTGACCAAGAAAACAAAACACAGCGTTGTGTTAAACGAGGCACTTTACGTGTCTTACGATATATTTTTAATAGAATCTTGTACTGATTAACTGCTTTAAAAGGCACATGATTTGGTTAACCACTTATGTTTGTTTGAGTGAGTGAGTCCCAAACGTCGTTGTTTTGTCTGCAGAGGTCAATCCCATAGGGGCTAAGATTATGTGACAAAGGCCTTCATGATACACCCTGTACCCTTGTTAGACAAAGAAACATATCAGTCACAATGAAGAAATGTCTTTGAAAGAAAACCCCTTTAATTTGAGTACATCAGTGGAAGTGTTTACGCTAAAGAAGTGGAATTGTTAGTAACCCTAAAGTCCTAAAACAAAAGTATATTTTGATTATGTATGTTTTGATCTTCAGATGTTTAGAAATAGCTACCTAAAGATAGCTCCTTGCTTAAATGTTCTTATGCACGAACATTTAGGGCCTAAACAATTAAAAAGATTAAAACAAGTGGAACTGTGCCAGTCATGAGTCGAAATGGGATCATATTGATTTTGCCACCACAGTGACAGTGAGGAGGATGTTAAGGGATGTTAGAATATCTCCTGAACTCTGATATCCTATTTAAATCGCAAAGTCTTCACAGTCAGTGTTTGACGATATCTACATGACAAGCCATATCTTGGAAAGCGTAGCAGAACATTAACAATGACAAATACCAAAAGAGATCACCTGGAGTGTGGTGCAAAGAAGACAGCAAAAGAGGTGTCACAGGTTTCGGGACAATCTATCCAAGTCTTTATGCATCCCACAACTATTGGATGCCAAAAAAACACTAGGCGTAGGTAAAAAAATGCACAACTTTGTGTTGATCTATCACAGGGGTCCTCAAATCCAGTCCTTGAGGTCTTGGTGTCCTGCAACTTTTAGATGCGTCTCTGCTTCAACACACTTTCAGAGTCCTGCTAATAAAAGAACCTAACTGCACTGCAGACATGATTTAACCATTTATTTCAGGTGTGTTAAACCAGGCAGACATCTAAACATTGGAGGACACCAGCTGTTACAGACATGTTACAGCATTTTACAGACATGGATTTCAGCATTTGTGTTCTATTGCAATACATTCCAATAAAAACCCATCAAAATTTGACAAAGCACAGCCGAATTATAAAACTTGACAATAAAGGAATAATCTTAAGACTATTCCAAACCACTGTATCGTTAGACTTTTATTGACTGATTAGTTGTAAGGCTTATTAATCAGGCTATGAAAAGTACAATTAAGGTTTTGCAAATATAACTGCTGACGTACAGTGCAACAAAAACGTTTCTTGTCCTGAAGAGCTTTAAGAACATCTTTTCCTCTTTTTGTTTCTACGAATCTTTTGAGGGTGAACTGGATCTGCATGTGTCCCATTATTATCCAATGGGAAGCCTGACTCCATGCACCTGATATCTGCACGGAGGACAAAAACAAGTAAGTGTAGAAAGGCCACATTAGTACATATGTTTTCCTGCTTCGCTCAGTTGCCCATTAGTGTTCTATGGGCTCGTACATGTGAGGTGGCAGCCGGAGGCATCAGTGATTAATAGCATGCATGTGACCGGAACGAGGCGGCAGTTTGAACAGGTTGTGAGTGTGTGCTTCAGCGTTTTCTTGTCATATTTCAGTGCTGTCAAAAAATCATTGACATGTTCCATCCAATTCAAGGAATGTTTAACTGTTTTAAAAGGGCTTGATGGGAGATGAAGTCATGTGTGAAGTGTAATTATCCCCTGTTCAAAGTTTGTTCATGTTTTGAAAGAAAACAAGTTGGTTAATATGTTTCAACCCTGAATAATTAGTAATGAATGATTTTTACTGGTTTTTGGATTATTTTCTTGTACTTGTTGAGCCATACAAAGATATCTGTAGCTTTTTAGTGACATGTAACTCTTTACCTTTTTCATATTTTATATTGTTAGAATTGACAGACTTTAGTTTTCTTTGGATTTTATGTGATAGACCACCACAGTGTAGTTCATAATAAGAGGAAGGGATGAAGTTTTTTCCCCAACATATTTAAAAAAAATAAAAAAATCCCTGATGACTATATGTATTAAGCCCTTTTTACAGTACTTGTGAATAAATTCCAGTTCAAATGGGAAATTCACTCCATTTGTGGAATACTTCATGAAGTTAGCTTTTATGAAGAATTATTCAGAAAACAGCAATAACATGTTTAATTTATATGTCACAAGACATATAAGGAACACAGCAAAGGTGCAAAAAGATGAGATCAAAATTTAACCTTTTGGCATACATGCAAATTTTTGTGTTCTTGAAATAAAAATTCTGAAATACCCTGAAAACCATCTTCACATTGAAACCTGGTGGTGGTGGCATCATGCTGTGTGTATGCTTTTCTTCTTGGTGTGTGTTACAATAACTGGTAATGTAGAAGTGACACTAGACTAGGTTTAGAATAGGGATGTCCAAACTATTTTGCCACATGCCATCATTGAGTTCAAAGTACATTCACTTTTCTAATCATCTTGACAATATACTAAGTATTAGATATTGTAATGAAAAGTGCAAAGCAGTCTGAGGAATCTTCAAAACATTGTAGATAGAAAATCCAAAACAGTTCTGATTGTTTGCATCAGAAAAAAAAATCATGGAATGTCCCAAATTTTGTTTTGGTATTAAATTTTGTCTGTCTAATTTCAACAACAAAGATTTGAGTCTTTCTTTCTGTGAATCGCTGGTTGTAATTAGCCAACCTTAAAAATTGGTGTGCCTAAATCTGAATAAAAGTGAATGGATATTTGTAGTACTTTGTCATTATGAAATAAAACAAAAGCAGAAATTATGGTCGATGAAGACTAGAGATTTTGTGTTGTCCTAGCATTTTTCCAATTTAAGGTTTTACTTTGCTCATAAGAACAACAAAAAAATAAAAAATTACATCAACCTTATTTGCTGTCAAATTTGACCATTATGCATAAAATTATTCCAAGGGCTGCAAATTGCCCGGATTTAATCTAAACATATTCTCATCTTAGAGTGGCCCAGTCAAAGTACTAGACATAAATCCCACTTAGAACCTATGGTGAGACTTGAAAATTGTTCACAGATGCTAATCATCCAGTTAGAGTTTGAACTATTTTGTGACAACTAAGCATGCCGCACTTTTCAGATTCCCATTTGTAAAAAAAAAAAAAAATGAAACAATACATTCTTTTCATGTCACGTTTGGGTGCAACTGCGTGTTGCTCAGACATAAAATCCAGATGAAACACAATGAAGTTTGAGGTTGCAATAAGCCAAAATGTAAAACCATTATGAATACTTGAAGGCTCTTTGTGTATTTGATGCATAAATGTGTATTGTAAAGACAACATTATAAGAGCCTTCTGTTGTCAAGAACAATTTCCACTGTTTAGACCCTTTCTCTGAGCTGCTGTGTACTTGAAAGAGAAGAAGAAAAAAACACTTAGGAGGTTTCAAGCTCCAGAGGAATTTTTATATTTGGGAGGCTGGATGCAATCAGTAGCCTGGGACTTGCAGAGGCCTCCTCGGGTGACAAATTGAAAGTGTCTCGGTCTAGTTTATAGCCCTGATCAGGTCAAACGAAAAATATTGGAGGTCTGGGTGAGGAGACAGGCCCGCCTGGCGCAGATAAATGGACTGATCATTTCTTATTGAGAAACAATTCCTAAAAGGTAGTTTACTGTGTGACTGGAGAAGCGGCAAGCGGAGAGCAGAACACGCGCCCACTGCTCCCTCCCTGACCCTTCCTCCGCTGCCGGGATTAAATGGATAGAGAGACCGCGCATTTCTGATGGCACTCCTCCGCCGGAGAGACACTCCATTTGTTATGAAGTAGGGGTTCTGATGAAGTGTGGGGAGCTCCTTTTTTTCTTCCCTTTTTTCTCCCCTTTTTTTCCATCCTCCCTTTTTCCGGCACTACAAGGCCGGCCTTCAGTCTGCTTCACATGAAATGGATGGAAGGAGCCGATTGAATTTTACACTCCCCTGGTCATGATTAATGTGTTTGCTGTGGTCTGTCTTGGCAGTGGGACTCTAATACCACTAGCTGGGGCTAGAGCTCCTCCAAGCCTGTACGTCTGTACCTTGAACTCTTCAGACAGGCTGGAGCGGCTATAAGAGCGGGGCAGTTTTGCTCAAGAAAATGGACTTCACGTACCCCCCCCCCCAACCTCTTTTACTCCTCTCCCATTGTGTTAATAGAAAATCTCTTGCCTGTTCCCCAGTTATTGCTTCACGGCCAGTTTCTCAGTGTGCTCTGTACCCAGTGTAACTTGGCAGGGCACACTGTAAATGTCAATTTATCACTTAACCCACCGTTAAAGAGTGGACGGCGGAGGCTAATAAAAGATGCTAGGTCATGCTTCCATAAAAGACGATGGTTAATTATTTAAATGACATGCAAAGCGGTAACATCTTGCCAGACTCTCTAACTGATTAATAGCTGAACTGTATTTTGAAGAGGGAGTTATTCTGTGTTGCTTATTTCTTTTCTTGTACTGTGGTTCTGATGTTCAGTGTAGTTTAGAAGACTTTAAACAAACCAACAAATATAGAAAGGTAGGCCTCCCTCAGGTAGACTGTTTGTGCTGGTGTCTGAAGGCATCCATAATAGTGTGGTTATGATATGAATTAAAGTTGTAGAGCCCCAGTGTTCAAAGCATTTATTCATTCATTTGTCTAATGTGACACATCTGAGACATGCCATTAAAATTGTTTATTTTAATACAAAAAAAAAATAATTATTATATCTGGACATCTAAAATCTGCAGGCAAAAAAGTGTTCATTATTATTATTAATTGTGCGATGCGCATTCGAATACATTCAACGTTTTTCTAAGTGCATCTAAAGAATGAATCTAGTTCTGGTGGATGTAGAACAAGAGAACTTGCCAAATTGCATTGTGTAAGAGTAATGATTGGAGATGAAGAGATTTTGGTTTGATTTTGAGCTCAGCCCCTTGATGTAATTGAAAGAATCTTAACATGAACAAACAAACAAGGAAGGACTAATAGAGGACATTCTGGATATGTTATAGTTGAAGCTGCGACCTGCTGTGTTACAGAGAACACGTGGACTGATTATTTTTGTGCATTTTTTTCCCAAAAACAATTGAAATTAGTTAAACTGTTCTTTAAGTGATGTTTGTTTCATGAAAATTTTAGTTTCCATAGTTGATTGCAGTATGTCCAAATTAAAGTGTAAACTTTTGCACATAAGCACACCTTTCATGTATATTTCTGTACACACTGCAGCATATTACTTGTGTGTGTAATTCCCAAAAAATGTAAAAAAAAAAAAGTTTTCTTGCAAGTTTTGGTTAAGAATATTTCCACACCACTTCTTTTGCAGAGATAAACTACAAACACAAAAATTATGTGACGTTTAAGCTCATGAAAAACTTTCTAACTACAAAGTTTATGCACTTACCAGGGTGAAAATAAGAACAAGCACTTCACAACGATAAGAAAATGTTATCATCTAGTGAATTAGAAATTGAAGTCGGCATCATAACCTATTTGGTGATAAGGAACCCGCCTCTCCTGGCTCTATGGCTGGAAGGTAGCAGACTGGATTTACAGAAGTGCTTTAGATGAGAGATCAATAAAGTGGTAACTGAGTGGATGAGCAAGGCTAAGCAGGAATAGGAGCAGGTTTAATTTTGCATAAATAATGTACTGTTTGAGAAAAGAGATGAACTCAAACCAGTGTAGTCAAAAAGCACGTCAATCCTTCTCTTTGTAATTCCTTTTTAAATTGAGTTTTACTTCAGATTCAGATTTCTACAGTTCATCTGTTTCCACCATATTGTGCACATATTAGATGTTTGTATAATTAAAGTCCCAATAGAAGTCATGTAAGTGGATTTTCTCCACAAAAACCATGCTCCTTCCGAACCCTGCTTTGATCATCAGGACTTCAGGGGATGATGGATGGAGCTGTCTCCCTCCAGGTTGTCATAACATCTGTTGCATTGTGCTCACTGGATCCAGCTTAGTGGATGCGCTCATGCACACTGATCCCCACTCCAGCTCACGTGTGCAGGCGAGTTGGTAGATGATGTTGATGGAAAGTAGAAAACAGAGTCCTTCCCATAACACTAAAGTATCTCTCCCTTCCTTAATACATGTAAAGAGGTGAATATACCTGTATTTCACAATCCCCGGTGAGGGATGACCAAGGTCTCTTGTGGATGTGGGGGTCAAGGTATAGAGATAGGAGAGAAGCGATAACTGGAGATAAAAAACAATGGAACAGTGACGAAGGAAGGGATGGCCGAATGAGGGAGAAATCAATAGGAAATCAGTGTTTGGGGAGGGCCTGTCGTTTATCAGGTGACACGGTTAAACAGCGTTAAGGCACTAAAAGTGAAAAATAAGGGCCATCCTCATGCTAGTATTGATCACAGCCGAATGGGGCGGCAGAAGGCCGAAGCCACTAATAAAATAAGACGTATCTGAGTGGGAATCAGCCAGGGATCGATGGATGTGGTGATCAAGGCCAAAAACATCTTCACTGGGATTTAAGTTTGTCCTGCCTTCCTGGGACCCTGTTAGGCACCCCGGTGTGAGCACAGATGGGTTGGGTCGTTTAGAGGGCTTTTAACGGCTGGAGTCGTTTCCTCTTGGTGTGAAAAAACAGAGTGAAATTTGATCAAATTGAAAATGACTTTAATGCTGTTTAAATATTTCTGCTTTATTTTCTACTCTATTCAAATGTTTCATAAAAATCCATCCATCCATCCATCCATTTTCTTCCGCTTATCCGGAGTCGGGTCGCGGGGGCAGCAGCTTCAGAAGTGAGGCCCAGACTTCCCTCTCCCCAGCCACTTCTTCCAGCTCCTCCGGGGGAACCCCAAGGCGTTCCCAGGCCAGCCGAGAGACATAGTCCCTCCAGCGTGTCCTGGGTCTTCCTCGGGGCCTCCTCCCGGTTTCATAAAAATATTTTATCTAAATACCTTTCTTGTCTATGAGCAAAAACATTTCTAATAGGCTGATTCTAATGTACTCGTGGATGGAGTGGTTAGTTGACAAAATGATTTGGGAAATAAATAATTTTAAACTCCTTATGTAATTTTTTTTGTATTCACAATAATGAATCTTTCATTTAATTATACTTTGGCAGAATTTTGTTTGGATTTGAGTATACATTTTTGGATTGTAAAACATTGGAGTGAATGTTGATCAGTAGAAATGATCTTTTTCTTAAATGCTATTGACTTGCTGTTAAGTGGAATTATGTATATCAGGAGAAAAGGGAAGAAATGACTAAAGAGCAATATTTTATAGTATTTCAGACATTGGGTGTTTAGTGTCATTGCAAAATGTTTGATACATTTAAAAAAAGAAGAAAAAAATGATACTATTGCTGCTGCACAACTACATACGGTCTTAACATTTATTATAGATCAGCAATAACGTGACTCTCAATTTATAGATGCATCAATGTTCTGACCCTCACCTATGACTGAAAGAGAAGGAACTTCCTCTGCAGAGTGCCTGTGCTCAGCCGAAGAGAGGAGGTAAGGACCTGGTCTATGTAGAGCTGCTGCTTCTTCATATTAAAAATGATGTCATCTCAGATGTTTCATGTACCTCAGAAGCTCCTTCTGGGTGCGTCCTGTTGGAGGTTTTCCAAAACTTGCTGGATGAATTTTATGCCCTTTCTGCTGGGAATGCCACTGGAATTCCTAAGAAAGAGCTGGACGGTGTGAATGGACAGAGGGACGTCTGTGTTTCCCTCCTGAACATGTTACCTCTGCAACTTAATCTCTGAGCAGATGACAATGAATGAATTAAACAAAATTCCCTTCTTCTGGTTTGGAAGCAGTTGTGGCTGAAAATAAACATTGAACCTTTATAAAAAAAATAAAATCTAGAAGAGGAGATGGTCAATTTCTTCCTCAGTGTTTGCTTTTTAAAAGACTGATCTACAGTGGACCACCGTCTATTCTTGCTTCATTATTCGCATATTTTTTGTGGACAGTGACTCAAAATTATTTGCATAAAACCGACCTATTCATATATTCATATCTGTGAGGAGCACATCTGAAATATTTGACAGAAAATTAAGCTATAGAAGTTGAAGTTCCGAGGCAGAAATAGGGCATATCCAGGAGCGCTAATCATTTTCCTTGGGCAAAAATGTCTTCAATGTGCTGATTGGCACATTGAAGACATCAGTTTCTACTGTCTGCTAATGTGCAACATTAAGGTGTATTTGGTGTTTCACATTATTAAAATATGCAGTTATAAGAGTAAGGAGGGAGTCTCAAGTATTCATCTTTGCGAGTGGCTGTGTTCCTTGGCCCCTGCGGACACCAAGGGTCCGCTGCACTTTGTTTTATTAATCATTTTGGATTTATGGCCCATTAACAGTCTTGCAACATTTCCCCATGTTTTCCCTCCTTCTGCTTTTTAAAAATATATAATGTATTAAAGCTGCCCCTCATTTTAAAGGTTCATACTGTAGACAAAATGATGGAAAGATGGATTAATTAATGAATATCCGGCAGTGAAACAAAAGGTTCCAGCTTTACTTTTGAGGTTGTTATGGTATTGAGATTAGATCAGAGGTGCAAATACACACTTTCTGTACAGACTACCATTTCGTCCCTGTATGTTCTCCTTTCATTTTCTACAAGCCAGATGACACAACATAGGAAATGTTCGATAGCAGATGTCAGTCCTGTAGTCTTTGAGGAAAAAATATCTTTTGTTGGTTTTGATGTTTGTGTTGACAACGTAACCATTTCCAAATGTAGTAAATTAAAACATTTGTAGTTTTTTACTCTTTACTCACTGGAAAAAGTGTAAAGCACTGACCAGTGGTTGTGGTTTTAAATAGTTCTGATTGCTGATTGACATTCAGTTATTTATTAAGCTGATATCCTGGCATTTTTTGCTAGTCACAGATTTAAAAAAATAGTTTTTGTGTGTTGAGCAAAAACATTGACAGGTTGGTGTGCCTCATAAACAGTGACGTTGAAGAGAAAGGAGCATGACTAAAAGTTTTTACTCAGGGGAGTTTTATTGCTTAGTTATGTAAAAACATAAGGAAGTAGAAAGGCTAAACAACTAAATTGTTGTCTGAAGGGTACTGTGTTTTTTCCGCCGTCTCCACATTTTTCCAGGCCCCGTACCGCAGTGTGTTTAACAAGTGCTACAAGTAAGAGGCGACTGCAGAGAGAGCACTGTGACAAATAGCAGCAGATCATGCAGAAAATGTGCAATGCTAAACATCAGTTACTGCACATGGGAGAAATGGTGTGTTTGTGCAGTGTTTGCTGTCCAAGGAGTTCTGGAGGGGTAATGGAAAAAAAAAAGAAAAAAAAGAGTTGCTCTCACAGCTGGGGACTTGCAATTGAATACATGGCTTCATTTTAACTGTTAAAAAAATTATGTTGAGGAGGGCAGAAAATGTTGCTGGGGTTTTGAGTTTCTTTTGATGTGCCCTGATGACGATTATGAAATCCAATAAAAACTAATTAGGAAATTAGGTGGCAGATCAATAAAGTTTGCTCCAGTGGAGCATGCTGTGTGTGTGTGTTGGTCAGTTTCATGTTGCCCAGGGAATATGTTGCAGCTCTGACCTGGCCAAAGCAATTGTTACTGATACTCCTCTGTGGATTCAGGCTGCTCTACCCTCATATGGCTCTAATTTATATTTTGTTGACTCCTGGTTTCTTCGTCTGTGTGTAATCTGATTCAGTAAGTTCTCAGTTTGGGTAATTTTATCCTTCTAATGTTGCACTTAGCGTACCCTGAAACCTTTTTATTGTACTTTATTGCTTCAGCTTTGCATTATTTACTTCATTTATATATTTAAAACTGATAGGGCCATCAAAAAAAAACTAATGACGTAGTGGTTTTGCACTCAAAGGAATGTAATGTCATCTTGGTTTGGTTCCTCCTTCTAATAGTAGTGAGGCTACTTTTAGAAATATGGTTAAACTATATTATAATTATAATTTAAGCACAATTCAGTATTTGAGAATACACAAGATTGTCTTTTTAAAGTCAATTTGCTGTATCAGAATAATTTACATCAATTCCACCTTACATATATTTTAAAACAAAACGGGAACGAAATATTTCAGATATGTGCTTTAAAAGTAACAAAAAACAAAACAAAATAAAGAACAAAACCCCCAGCCCTTTACCATTGTTTGGCCAAGGGATGCAAGTAACTTTACATTTACTTTATAACTCTAAAATTGAGTTTGATAAAGTCCTCTTCATGCAAAAGTGCCCCGAAGTGGGAGAGACGGAGAATGTTTCACAAACCTTTACCTCAAAATCTAATATGAGTGCCAGTGTACTTGCACTTCTGATGGTTTGTAGGTTACGACATCTTTTGCACAAATTCATACTGTGGATCTTCTTTTCGTGTTGAAATACATGAAATCTAAATGTATGTTTTTTTTAGTTTTGTTTAGATTTTTGTATCCTTATTGAAATATCTGCTGATGCTGATATTTTTTTTTTTGGTCCTGATCAGTGTAGTTTTTATTGAATGTCAACTACACTGCTGGAAGTTGTGTTCATCCCTTCAGTTGTTTTAAAGGTTTGTTAAAAAAAGTAAAGGGGCCAAATGGACTTAAAAACACTGATACAGTCTATCAGTATTTTTAAAAAGCTGTCACGGTTAACTGTTTATTGTAATGTCCACTGCTCTAGCACTTATTTTGTTTTTTCTGATTTTTAACATATTTTGAGGTGAAGCTGGGCAGCAGGATGAACACTTTGTCCCAGTTGCACTCTCTACTGAGCAAATCTCTGCTAATCAAAAACATTTTATTTTAGCATTTTACTAAATTACCATGTGTATATCATTTATGTATGCAACATTTTTCACGTCAGATGTCTTACTCTTCCAGAATGCCAGTCAAAATATTACCTGCAGCAACAAAACATTTGGTCTTCTCTTGATTGTTGGGTGGATCACTGATCAAGCTCAATATCTGATCCAAGTGTCACCTGTTACAACCACCTGTCAACCATTGACTCAAATTGGCCCCATCTTGAGAACAGTAAAAATCATATTGATCATATTATACGTTTCCAAAATATGAAAGACCCGTCTTACATCTGTTTAACTTTGCATAGATCCATATTCCAGTTTCATGCGTAAAGTGCCTACCAGGATTTGTTCCTTTGTACACTTGTGTCCATTATGGATGTTATTCATATTCTTCACTGCACTTTTTAATGTTTGTTTTTGAAGTAAGCCGTACATAAAATGAACTTTCATGTTTTGAAAATTTGATACCAAAACTACTTCTAAGTATGACCAAAGATGCCACCAGGTGCTCTAGTGGTATTTTAGAAGCTCAGGCTTTGATCATTCTGGAGCGCAGCAGAGGTTAATCCGTGCTGGATTTACTGTTTACTTTATTGGTCAATGGGTTAGATCTGGCCTGCAGTATAATAATGAGTTACCATTCCAGGCCAAACCAACATGATATTGTTCTTTGGACAGTACCATCCTCTTCCCTCTTCTCTGTCTGACACCCCAGTCTCCTTCTTGGCCCTTTTTTGCCGCCCATCCTACAGGATGGAAGGGCCTTATTTAGCGGCCGGACTCGTCTGTGTCCGCGGCCGGCGATTTGTCCTTGTCTAATTACGGCTGCTGGCTGCTGCCCGTGTGCACATGACTAATGGAGCGGCCGGGAATTGGGGGGTGGAGGGTTGTGAGGTTACGGGCAGGGAGGGGGCAGCGGGGGAAGAGGAAGCAGTGGACGAGCAGCTCAGCCGCTGGTGATTTGTGGACCAGGCACTCTGTCATTGCCCTGCGCCCATTTGTCTTCAAGAGCAGTTGGGAAGAAGAGGGGTGGAGATGGAGAGGACGGCTGGGGTGGGGGCTCCAGGGCAGAAAATGGTTTACAATGACTTCCATTTTCCAGCACTTTCATCCTTGGCCGTAGCCGTCTGCATGGCTTGCCAGAGATGGGATGGAATGGGCGGCTGAGGTGATGTAGGATATGACAGAAACCTTGACAGCTCACCGCTGCTATTTCTTTTTAGGGGGCCAGCGTGATGGCCACCCTCTCTCTCCCTTGAAAGTGAGCCTTATCTGTTTTCTCCCTGTCATGTGGTGAGAGTGGAGGCTTCGTGGATTCAATGCTTCGTTGTTTGGAGTCAAACTTTGAAGACAAATTTAGTCTCTTATGTCTCTGGCTAAGGACATACATCATCTTTGACTATTGTGTTATGTGTTTAGGCCCCCAGCATACTGTCTGACCCTAATGGTGAATAAAATCATTAACAGTCAGATGGTTAATTCCATACAAAAAGAGCACTTTTGGATCTCATCTCCTCCTCTCTGCTGGCTTTCCCTTTTCTAGAGTTTCCCTTTGGTTATGTGCAGGTTGCAGAGGACACCTGCATCCCATCTCCACCTGGGATTCTTTTTAGGCTCCAGGTTATATTTCTCCTGCCGTTCAAACAAAAAAAGAGCAGCAGCAGGGCAGGAACTGCTAACTCTGTATTGATTTTAAGCAGTTTTTTACCTGCCCCCCTTTGCTCTTTCTTCAGGTCTTTTTAAGTAAATAAACACCAGATTTGTCATGTTTTTCCAGGGAGAGGAGGGGGTCGATGGAAGTGGTATGGGGCGGTAGAGAGAGGCCAGGCCCGAGCTCAGGCCTAGCGCTGGGTCAGCCATGATTCATTTTGCCGTCTCATGGATGGAGGGATTCGAGTAGGATTGTTGAAGGGCGCCTGTGGAGCCACTCTGTGACCTCCCTTGCTCCTGTTTCTCCCCTAACGCTCCTGGGCAGCACTGGTCCTAAATCACACGCTGTCAGTGGGTTGGCAGAACAATGGTGCAGGGTCTTCTGTTCCATCTCAGGCTCCAGCCCACTGGACATGGCTTCCTCTATCGTTAGTGTAAGCTTGTACCCTCTCTGGTCCTGCCTGGCCTCTGAAGCCCACAGGGCCTGACGAGGCGAGGGACCAGGCAACTTGGCGCGACTGTCTGAGTTGCTGTGGACAGTTGCTTTGAGAGGAGGGAGGGAGGAAAGGATGCATTTGTTCACACACAATCCCTTTCTCTGTTTTCTTTTTATAATTTACAAATTTGTAGTCAAAGCTAAAGGTAGTTATTGAAGATGAAGAAGGTCATGGCAGAAATACAGACTGATCTGATGAATAACAATTTCTACAGTTATCAGAATATCTCAATATTTGTTTCAAAGCTCTTTCTGTATCCGCAGAGCACTGACTGTGGGATAGGGGAACTGCTTCTTGTAACCAACTCTTTCCCTGGACGGGAGGAAGAAGACGCTTTCACAAATGGAAATCTCGTGAGCCATATTTATGATGCCCAAGTTGGTTCTGCTGCTTGATTTAGGAAATAAACAATAAAAAAAAGAGCTTTAACAATAATAGGAAGTTTAATTAGAAATGGAGTAGCATGGGTTTATAGCTCACTTGCTTGTTCAATAATGCTTACTGAATGCTGCGTCTTTGCAACTCCTCCATAGTTACTCTGGTCCTTCTAGTTGCTTCTCTGAATAATGCCCTCATTGCCTGTTTTTGTCAGTTTAGGTGTTCAAAGTTCACAGTTGTTTTTAACTTTTCTACTGACCTTTTTGTTGCGTTCCTCTATTGTCATGATACACTTTGTTCACTAATGTTCTCTAACAAACCTCTAAGGCTTTCATAGAATCACTGTATTTAATAAATTACACTTAGATGGACTCTGTTTACTTTAATTAAGAAATTGTGGTACCGTTTATTTGAGAAATATAATGAAAACTGCAAAAACACAGCACACTTTTGAGATTTTTATGTGTTTTTCACCCAATTTAAAATGATAAATTATGTAAATTTTACATTTTATGATGTTAAATCCATGACCACTGAAGTTTGTGTGTTTTTTTTTTTGTGACAAAATACTGAGGTTGAAAGAGGCTTGTTTTAAGGATAAAGATGTTTGTTTGCAAGGATAATGATACAAACTATTTTAGTAAGTGGTCTGTTGAAAATACAAGCAATAGAAGTTCAAACATTATAGGATAAACCTCGTTGATATGAGACTGTACTCACCTGCTTGTTCGCATCATTCAATATTTGAGACTGGAACCAATAAGTGGAAATGTTCCAGATGCATAAACATTTATTTTTTTAAGGTTTTATTGGCTCTAGTGGCCTTTATTTGATGGTTGATTGACGGGGAGGTGGGTGGTGGGAGGGGGGGGGGCATGCGGCGGGGGTCATCGGGCCGGGAATCGAGCCAGCGATGGCCACATTGAGGATTAAGGCCTCCATATGTGGGTTGCGCTTAACCCCTGCGCCACCACAGCACACCCCATGCATAGACATTTTTAAAGCACAAAGATAAAGTCTCTAGAGAAAACGAGTAAGAGTTCGGATTTGAATGTAAGTGCAGTTGAAGATGATGAGTTTGTTGTTGCAGACCATTTACAGACATAAGCATTGCAGTAAAGTAACGTTAAGGCTGAGGTCACTGTGGTGTGAGACAGATTACTGTTGTTAAAAATTACTGTGACCTCGAGAAAATCACCCGTAGAGTTCTGAGACCTAAACGTGAAAAATTGTTCACCTGGACTGTAATCCTTCCCCGAACCTCATCTTTAAACTACAGTTGATGCCTGCGATCAGTGGTTAATTTCCCCCTGCACCCCTCTTCTGAAATATATGTGAACATGGCACAAAAACCCAACAAAAAAACATGCCATTTAGGAAATGGTTCAAATGGAACATTTATTAGCTCATTTTGGTTAGTTTATGGGATTGTAGATAATTCATATACTAATGTTAGTTTTGTGGCATGCTTGAGGTGCTTTTATTCTTCTAATCACAACTTCCTCAATACCTTACAGCTTTTAATTAAATAGATTTTACATCTAAAAATGTTTCATTATTAGATGTAATATATTGTATTACAATATATTTTAAATATGGTACAACTGTTATTAATTGTAACTAGCTACACAAATTAATTATTCTATTTGCAATATAAAAAATAAGCATGTGATAAAACTAAAACATCACATCATGGTGACTTATTTATTTTTATTTTTTTACATTTTGTTTAGTAAGATTCAGACAAAGTGGCCATTTTCTGGTGTGTTATTGCGCCTGAAATCAATAGTTATGCTGATTGTATAACTTTTTGCTCCTAGAAACTGACATAATTGGTTAAAACGCCTAAAACTAATTGTTGTGTTAAACTGAATCCAAACATAATCTTTAGCAGCTGTCATGACTGACTTTATTGAGTTTTTGTTTCAGTCACTTGTTTTGCTTTCACCCTTTCACCGCTGTTTTTTTTTTTTTTTTTCATTTTTCTCCATGACTTTTTGATTTGCCCTCTGCGTTTCACTGTTTAAAGTCAAGAGTCTGGGGTCAATCTATCACATCTCCTAACTGAGGGGGCGATCAATATGTCAGCAGCCCAGTTCTCCCTCGGCTGTTATGATGATGTCCGTGTACAGCGCCGGCCTCGGCTGCCGCCGCTACAGCGCGCTGAACAGGGGATCGAACTTTGCCTGTCAGGGGGCCTGACGGAAAGCATGAATCATTATTACCGGACCTGCTGTTTGCTCCCCGGTGCTCGGCAGAAGTGCAAACTACGATGCTCTGTTGACAGTCCAAACCTCACACTAGCTGATGCACAAACACACACACACACACATGCGCGCCAAGGCTGTTTTTAACTGGTAGTGCAGCTCCATGTGCTGGAGGTAGTCTGTTTTTACAGGGTTAACAAAAAATATACAGGCGAGTGAAGCTTTTTACTTACTCCCGTACCTGCTCCCTAGACATAAATGTGCACCCTTTATTGCTCAATTAAGTGTCAGTTAGTCTTGGACTCATTATGTCCTGGAACATGATCTAGTTTGAACTCTACTGTTGGACTTGTTTTCTCAGTCCAGCAGATCTACAAAGGTTCCAGTTACCTCTCTAATCTCATTGAAACGCTTTACCCACGGCCAGGGGATGCCTGCTTGTCCGACAAAAAGCCCTCACACTAATAGCAACATGCTTTACACGTGTGTGTGAGCGTGTGTGCACGATATGTGTACATGCACAAACAATGTTGCGCTGCTATGGAATACTGTGCACAGGGCCAGAAAATATGATGTTAAAAAATGTGGGTGTGCACCAGCAATTTGTTTGTATGTGGGAATAATATCCTATTTTACAGGATGCATTTCCCCTTAATATGCCCATCCTAATGTAATTTGGCGTCTATGGAGTGTCTGTGAGCTGGGCTGGGCTGGTGTGCGTTTCTGCTGACTGCTCCTGTTTTCTGTTTATATGGATGAGTGGCTCTCTGGGAGAGCATTATGCATTGTTTTTACCGTTTAAAGATTATGTGCACAGTGGCGGCAGAAGCATTAGACAAACAAGGAAATATGTCTTTGATTAAAATATCTTTTATCTCTTTATTGATTAAAAGGCTTAGTTTGGTAATAGAAAGTCTCTGCCTCCCTCCCTTAGAGCATTTTTTTCTTCTCATGCTACGTTTCTTTTTTTTCTGTCTCATCTCTGTTGCTGTGTATTTGAGATTAATACAGTTGTATTCAATTAAAGTTTATTCTCGCATAAAATATTTCTACAAATGCAGTTCCCCCTCATTCTTAATGTTGTCTAATTTTAGCATTAATTCAATCTATATTGTGTCACAACTCCTTCTATTTATAGACAAAAAGTAAGTAAATGGTAGTTGTAGTAATTTTCCTTTTGTTGTATGGTTTATTTTGTGAAGTTCCTTTCTTTAATATAAACTGAACTTGAGTAACATTGTGGAGCTGGGAGGATAGGTCCACTTTTTTCCAATTAAACAAATCTGAAATGTATAGCATGCATTTTTATCCAGACATCTTGAGTCGAAGCTTTGCTGAAACACCTATTGCCCCAGTTAAAACTGCAAGTCTTTTGGGGTTTGTCTCAATCAGTTTTGCACATTCTTCCTCAAGCTCATTCGATTTTTTTATGAAGATCGTCTGTGAACATCTGTTTTCAAATCTCACAGATTCAGTGCAGTGTTAGTTTTCTATCACAGAGTTTTGCATGTTGACTTAATAAACATTTTCTTCCATAAGTTATATGTACTTCATAACTTGTGGCAAATGGCAAATAGGACTTATTTTTTCTTTCTTCTCGACAATTTTCCATGAGGGCCAGTGGTATTAATTGCACAAATAATTGCCTTGTCAGATTTTCTCACCTGATCTGTAGGTCTCTGTAGCTCCTCCAGAACTTCAATGTGTTACTTGGCTGATTCTTTGATTAATGCTCTTCTGGTTTCATAAACTGAATTAAACATAAAATCCTTCTCCACTCTGTTCAGGTGGATGGGAATTTACTTCACTTTGGTTGTATAATGCCACCAAATACAAAAATGTTGCTCTGTGTAAGATGAAAATATATTAAAGTAAAAGGGGGTTTGGAAATCTTTTTGGTAGGATTTTTAATTGATTAGTCAAATATGTATTAGAAAATAAGTGCAGAGACATAGTTTAGTCACCTTGGATCTGCTTTTATACCAAAAAACTGAGACTGCACATTTTAATAACCCAAAAGAAAATTGTAGGAGCTTATTTGTTGTATCTCATAGATAAAGGAGTAGTATGATTTTTCTTCGTGCAAAAAAAAACTCTTGTTATTTTGGTTGTTATTAAAAATATATATACATTTTTGGATGGCTGCGCTTCTTGCTATTACAAGAACTTTCTAATGGAATAATGATTTATTGTGAGAGCCTGTTGCTCCTTTTTAGTGGAGGAAGTTTGCCCATAAAAAAGACTTTGAACCCTGATTTCCTTGAAAGTACACGCGACAGCAGGCTGACCGGCGCTCTTACACACAAACCGTGACCCCTTGGCTGCAGTGGCTTGAATATCCTCCGGTGGTTTGAAGACATCAAGGTCAAGCTCGGGGTGTACTTCATTAGTCAGGTCAGCAGACAAGCCGGGTTAGAGGCCAGATCGCGTCTTTAAGTCCAGGCATGTTTATCCGTGTCCCCGCGAAGGCCGTCATGTCAAGTATGGCACCGATGAAAAAGAGCAGACAGAGTGGGGAAAAGTGAACGTGATTTACTCTGTGTGTGTGTGTGTGTGTGTGTGTGTGTGTGTGTGTGTGTGTGTGTGTGTGTGTGTGTGTGTGTGTGTGTGTGGGTGTGTGTGTCTGTGTGTGTGTGTGTCTGTGTGTGTGTGTGTGTGTGTGTGTGTGTTACGGCAGTACGGTGTGCTCGATGGGAAGAGACTGAGCTCAGGCTGAATGAGAACAGATGGAGATGTGCTCTTTAATTAACCCTGCAGAATCACAGGGCTGAAAACAGGCCTCGGCCCGTGAATAACACCCTGCACATTCACGCTGTGTGTGTGTGTGTGTGTGTAGCTCTTAACATTAGTGTACATTACTTGTGTGTGTGTGCACAGAGAATGCTATGGAGTAGCCAGAGCATCGACCCATTCCCGCTCCACCCTCCTGCCCCCATCCCTGGAGCGGGGCGTTTTATTTCTCATTAGCGGGCGGCAAACTGCTGGGGGATGAAATTTGCTAACAGGAATTAAAAGTGCATTAACACATCTGAGAGATTCGTTTTTGCTAATAGTTTTATTAGTGCTCTGACCTTTCATTTCATTAGAGAACCGCTGGAGAGGGGAGGGGCGGAGAAAAGGTGGCGAAAAGGGTGTTCGGGGCTTACTTTCATGGGTAGACCTTTGGAAGGATCTCAAATCATTGTTTGATTCACATGCTGTAACTGCTTCCTTAAACATTGTCATACAATTATCTTACACACCTCTTGTCAGCTCACATGAGATGATAATGATGCAAAAAGGGCCAGGCGCTACAGAGAAGGTGCTTGCTTAGTCTCAGTGGCCTGATGCTCACCTCCCTTCAGTCAATTACCAGAATTTATAACATGATGTTTTTCAGGTCTGTTAGAGCTTGAGTGTATCACTTATCCAGCCGGTTAATTGTTTATGAACTGTGCCCAACTCCTTCCTTGAAACGAAGCGAGACGACCAAGAAAGGAGCAGTGAGTGCAGCAAGTGTGACAGGAAGGGTATTTGGTGGGTCAGAGCATAGCTTTAAACCTGACCAGACCAGGGCAGCAGTCACTTACGACGTACCGACTAGATGTCAAAACATTTTTCTAACTGGTCTATGAAATACTTTACATAGAAGACAACCAAGAAGAAATTCATGTTGTTTTCTTTCTGTTTTAATTGGAAATCAAGTGAGGCAAGTTACAGTGCAATTTGCTTTCCCCTGTTCCCTATAATTAGCACTTTATAGAAATGAAATAACATTGATGAGAAGGTCAATAATCCTGATCTATAGTGAAATTAATCCTGCTATCGACACTACAAGCAAACAATACAATTAAGAGCAGAGGCGGGAGAGAGCGGTGAGGGGAAAAAAAGAACAGAAGGAAAGGAACAGGTCTGAGGAATAGGATGTGTTTTATCTCCGGGGTTCACTGTGCAGGAATCCTATAAAGGTTTCTAATTAATTCATCCATTGTTAATGAAGGCAAAGCGAGGAACCAGGGATTATACATGAGGAGAGGAAAGAACACAATTAGAGATACCAGCTTAATGATTGCTTTTTAAACTTGCTGTTGTTTTTCCCTGGTGCTTTGTTGACTTGCCGATGTGCATTTATTGGAGGTTCTTGAAACTACCTCCACCTCTTCTGTGTGCCACCACAATGAAAGACAAATGGAGAACAAAGTTAACATTAAGCTGAAGCAGAACTTCACATTTGAAATTACAACAACCTGACAGATTTAGTCTTTTAGGACCTTTTTAGGACCCAGAATTGACTAGGAGCTCCCATTGAAGGCGTTTTAAAATGACAGATCAGGAGTTAAGTTCAGTCAGCCACTATGATATCTGTGTTGATTTGTGTCTGACCAGCTAGTCAGCACCATAGGAGCACCACCAGGAACTGTACTGTTACCATTCCTTTTCACTTTGTGCACCTTAGACTTTAAGCACAAGACAGAATTGTATCATATGCAGAAAATGACTGAACTCTGTCACTTTGGATGACACTGCAGTCATTTGGTTCTTCAGAACTGTGGAAGAAGCCGAGTACAGAGACCGCTTTGTGACATGGTGTGGAATCTTGAAAGTAAAAAAAACAATCAATCGTGGAACAATATTTCTATAATTGTGGTGTTATTGTAGAGGCTGATGGCTTTGTAGACCAATACCATTAGCCTTTATAGTACATCTTAATAACTTTATTGAAATAATGGCATGTAGATCGATCGATCGGTCGATTTACCGGTCGATCTATGTTCCCACCCTCATGAGAACGTAGATCACTCTATGGTCATGAGCGGCTGAAATGGGTTTCCTCCGCAGGGTGGCTGGGCTCTCCCTTAGAGATAGGGTGAGAAGCTCGGTCATCCGGAAGGGACTCAGAGTAGAGCCACTGCTCCTCCATGTCGGGAGGAGCCAGTTGAGCCTCAGGCATCTGGTCAGGATGCCTCCTGGATGCCTCCCTGGTGAGGAGGGGAAGACCCAGGACACGCTGGAGGGACTATGTCTCTCGGCTGGCCTGGGAACGCCGTGGGGTTTCCCCGGAGGAGCTAGGAAGAGGTGGCTGGGGAGAGGGAAGTCTGGGCCTCCATTCTGAAGCTGCTGCCCCTGCATCTTATTTCTTCCAAATAAGCGGAAGAAAATGGGGAAAAAAAACAATGGAATGGCATGTAGTATGCAAGTGTCGCAGGTATAGACTTTACAGACATTTTTTAAGCTGTGTCAGTTTTGGTGAGGTGATGCAAAGTTATATTTTTCAGTCTGGTTTGATTTTTAGTTTGGATTAGGCAATCTAAAACTGAAATTGTCCTAGTCTACAACGGATCACAACTAGAGGTGCGCCGATCGATCGGTCACCGATCATAATCGGCCGATTTTCGTGAAATCGGTGATTATCGGGATCG
>CAEGAF010079038.1:0-25907 GCA_903067075.1 Micropoecilia bifurca
AGAAGAGCAGCCGTCGGGCTGAGCTGGGTCCAGGTAGCTTCTGGGCTTTCTGGAGATCTTGGAATCTGCGGTTCACCTACGCAGGGAAACACAACGAGCGATTACTCAAGAAAGTAAACACGGAGGGCCTTCTAGGGAAACGTTACCGTAATTAGTAACACTCAGGCACTGAGGTGTTGGCCCGCCGCCTCTTAAATACTGCACAGCAGTCCTCTCCAAATAGCCAACAGGTGTGTCCAAGGTCGTCAAACACCTCTCTCCAGGGACCCAGGCATCCGGCGACACCTGGTGGAGAGGGGGGGAAAGCAGCAGGCGCACCCAACACAAAACCCAGGAAGGAAAAAGCAAAACAAACAAAACTAGACCCCAACAAGTACAACTGCATGTAAGAATTGCAATGGCAAAATTGAAAAGGGAGAACAAGTGTTGGAATAAAGCCAAGTTGATTTGTGATTTCTTTAGTTTTGATTGTTTTAGAAACCGCTTGTGGTTTTTGAAAACTAATTGTTCAAAGAAAAGCACAAAGACAAAAACTGTGGTCAAAACGTAGACCAAACATACAAGCCAAATATACCATTGACTCATGTCAAAATGAGTTCAATATATAGCCTCAACACTACATAGGGCTCGATGAGTACTTACTGCTTGAGTCTAAAGATAGAACTGGAGGAATAATCACAGTATGTGAGATTGCAAATCTTGATCATGAGACCAGTTATTAATTTATTCAAAACCTTTATCAAGCTCTTTAACTTGTTTCAGTAGGGTTGATTGTGAGGTGTAAATAAAAATATTTTATTTTTTGAAGAAATCTTTAGTCTGTGTTTAGGACAATTTGATTTTTGTCAAATTGTACAAGAACATAAAGGTAGACATTTATCTATTGGACATAAAATATGTGGCATCTCGTCCATTACTACTCCTATGACTGAGTCATTTAGGTCACATTATGTAAAAATATCAAGCTAATCAAAATGCGGTCCACCTCATTCCGGATGGGAATAACACAGACAAAATGATTGAATTCAAAATCTATTTCACTATCAAGTCAAATATGTGCATAAAATGTCTAATGCATCCATGTTGAAAGGTCTCATTAGTACAGCTGGTTTTTTTAAACATTGCATCTGATAAAAATATGAAAAAGTCTTTTGTGGTGTAAAAAGACAAGATGAAGATAAATCAATTAGAAATGTTTTCCACCCTTCTGTGTAATTCATCCAATAACAAATACATTTACTCAAAGACAATATTTAAAAAATGAAAAGCCTTCATTAACTTGGTTGGATGAATATGCCCCATCGTTAGAGTTAATTAGTTGTTGTATTTTTTTAAATTAAATTTCCAATTCTAAGGTGTTAAATTGTTGTTAAATTCCTTTTATGTCTTATTTGATACATACATATTGTTTTATAACAACTGTTGAACAATATGTACACATGTAAGCTTTTGTAGCTTTTTTTTAAAGATCTACTGGAAATCACCTTTCATGGTTTCTATTTGTTTTATAAAACAAATAAATAAAATAAATAAAAAAAAATCAAATAATATCAAATAACCTAAAATGTGCACTTTTCAATGCATTTCTTTTCAATCCCTTTTTATATAATTAAATAGATCAAATTGTCCAACAATCTAATTTTTCCCTCATCCCAAACCGCAGGAGACAACCAAAAGAACAATTTCCTGTTGCAAAGATGGGACCTCCAGCAGAACCAGACTCAGGAAGGGCAGCTGTCTGCTCCAGGCCGGGAGGATAGGAAGGGGATGCAAACAAACACAAAAGCAGCAGGACAGAAATATCTACTGTAGAAAAAACAGAAAACAGAAAACAAAAACAAAATGAAGAATAAACAAACAAACCCGGTGCCTCTCATTCTGTTTTTAGAAACTGTAGAAAAATGTTTGACAATTGGAAAGCATAGAATCTGTAAGATTTCAACGGAAAGTGAAATCTGCTGTTTAGCTGTCTTTTATTTTGAATCTCGCCATAGTTTCTTTTTGAAGCAGTTTCCAATACTAAGTCCTCAGGATCAGGTGTCTGAATAAGGTCTTTTCTACCTTAGATCCTTCTGTTCTTGCTAATGTTGATAGTTTCATTGGCTGGTCTAAGGCTTTAAACATTCTATGATGAAACCCCTGCTGAAAAGATTTACCATTTACCCCCATTTCTTTTCAGATTTTGAGTAAGTCTCCTGCTAACCTTTATCTAAAGTCCTGAAGAAAATTGTCTGTGCTCATTTAAGTTTCTGGTTTGGTTTGCAGTCCTAGAAATATCTGGGATTAGAACTCTGCAAAAATATGAAGTTTGCTCTGTTGCATTTTGAGTATCCTTAAGAGTGGCTATGAGCTGCCTTTACATATACATTCAAAAGTATAGGCATTTTATCTATTAAAAATATTTCTGTTGACCCAGAAATGTTCTAAAGTCTAGTAAAATATTTTGTTTGGTATAACCGGTAAATATTCAGATAAAACATAAAACTTTGTGGGAAAACATAGCCAATTCTCAGTGGCAACATTTAGAATAGTCTGCACGTCATTGCATTTGCAATATTTTCTAACAAAACAAAACAACTGGGAAAACAAGAAAACATCATCGTGATTTATTAGGCAAATATTTGACTGTCACGGCAACAAAACTTTAAAAAAAAATGCTGCAATGTGTCGGTTGATCTATTCAGCCACCAGAACAATAAGTGCTACTACTTGTAAATTTAATAATTAGTTACATCACATATCTGGGGCATACTGACTTAACACTTCACCTATTAGGAATTTACTATTAATTACTGTACATTCTTGTTCAGGGAGTATCTCTGTTCAGTGACGAATGTTTCAACTATGACGTTCCATAGCTTAAAGTTAAGTGCCAAGAGATTGGTATAAGCATAAGCACAAAGACAACATTAAGATGTGGGAATAATCCTCATAATGGTTTAACCCAGACTTTAAAAAACCACAAACTAGTTTTTCTACATTACTCTGAGACATAGTGTTCGCTTAGCGGTGATGTTGCACAACTGAAAAAGGGAAAATCCAGAAGCTTGCTCTATGTGCATCGATCAACCAAAGCAATGAGGAAATTCAAGGTAGTAAATAAATGTTTTCCCAGGTATTTGTGTCCAAATGTAAAACCTCTATTTTGTTAAAGCCTGAGAAACTTTAAGTATTTAATGTGCTTAAATTTCAACCACTTTGCTCATTTCAACGGACATAGTAGGTACCGTATTTTCTGCACTATAATCGCACCGGATTATAAGGCACACTTTCAATGAATGGCCTATTTTAAAACTTTTTTTTTCATATATAAGGTGCACTGCATTATGAGGCGCATAGAATAGATGCTTCGCGAGAGGTTGGAGTTACATTATGCATCCACTAGATGGAGCTGCACAAAAGTGAATATCAACAAAACAGTCTGACTCTGGTCAGTGAGGAGAGCCTTCGGCAACTGGAAAGGGGCGTGGCCGGACGATGGTCACCCTCCTCCGTTCACGCACAGCATGTTCGTGGAGAATGTGGTGCTAAATGACCTGCAGACGACCTGATTATCAGGTCGGTAGGTAGATATGGGTCAGTAAAACTTTATTAATAGATTACAAACCAACATTTTGACAACTATCCCAGCATGCACCGCGCACGTCTTCTTCTACGGGGGAAAATTAAGTCGGCGGCTGCTTACCGTAGTTGCTAGACCTGCTGTGACTCAATATTGGTCCATATATAAGGCGCATCGGGTTATAAGGTGCACTGTCGGCTTTTGAGGAAATTGAAGATTTTAGGTGCGCCTTATAGTGCGTAAAATATGGTATGCATGTCTGAGTATCATCTGCATAAGGGAAAATAATGTTTGTTTTTTTTCCAAATTTCATTTCCCATATTTCATTCAGCAGCAGCATACAAGGAGACATTTTATTTCCTAAATGCAATGAGGTGAAAGTATCTTGCCGGAGGTCAAGGTGGCAAACAATTACATTGCTGGTATTTTCATTGCGCAACAAGCAAGTGACCTCAAGAAAACACTCCCTTTTTTGACATTCATCAAAGAGAATCTTAATAAAGGCATCAAGCTGCTGAAACTGGTCTGGGTAAGGAACAGCTGTGCTGAAAAGAAAAATCTTTGCAAGCTGGTTGGGGCGGTACCTGCAGATTTAAGAACATGAGTCAGAGATCCTGGTGAGCTAGAATTATAATGACATGCAATAGTTATGCAGCATATCAAAAGAATGGTCAAGGTTAATTTTAGCATGCAGTAGTTTAAACCAACCTGTATTAATAGACAATGTCTTCCTTTAATAAGCAAATCTGGTTTCAAAGGAGAGCAGGCTGGCAGAATAACAATTTATGCAGAGGCACTATTCATATAAGAGTCATAACTAGTAAAGACTACAGAGGGGAAAAATAAGTTAATCATAAAAAATCTTTTGTCTACATATTAATATAAAACAAGTTAAAACATGAAAATAAAACAAAACTAATCTACACACTGTTCATTACTCCAGTGCTAATAATCCATATAACTGACAAACAGAAACAGTGTCTTGCTTTGCTAAGACAAAGGAATAACTTACCATAGCAAAGGTTACAAAACAAACAGCCCACAAAGGGTGATCTGTCCTGGTTCTGATGGAGGGACATGGAGAAGGGCATCCATGTTTTTTTTAAAAAAGATTTGTAATTTATTGATATGAAATATTTTAAAAAAAAGTTCAACCACTGGTTGAAATTATACTGAGAACAAAATCATAAGGTTACTTTGAACATAAATGTTTGGCGTTCTTTTATCTTTCAAAGTTAAAAAGTCAAATCTCTCATTAAATAATGAGGAACTCACTAAGGACTATTATTATTTAAATAATGAAATAACAAATACATTCAGAAACGCGTTATGTTGATTCGACAGCATTTGAAGGGACTGAAACTCCCGCATAACTACTAAATTAAGTCAGTTCAGTCATTTTCAATACTGGAGTTTGGTTTAAGATAGCCATTTAGCAAATGTATCATTTGGTTAGTATGACTATTATTCTCACGTGAAAAAGAATATGAGAGAGATGTTTGCGTTGCAATAATAAAAAAAAAAACTGAATTGTTTTAGCAACAGGTAAGGATCCCACAGAGATTCACGGCACCGTGGTTAGGTTCCATTCAGATTGCCCTCCCAAGAATTGGAAGACAGATTAACTGAGTCAACACTATGTGGTAATCATGTTATCACCTTGGGGTTCAAATAACATCTGGTCTTAATCGGGGTTCGACAAAACGAAGCTTTGTAAGTGGAACACAAACACGCTGGCTGCTAATCTCAGCTGAGAAAATGTAGGGGAGCTTCTCCTCAAACAGACCGTCGAGTTGAGAAGATGAAGAGTTGTTGGGAGCACAAACAAGTGTTTGTGTAGCAGTTGAATGTTATCAGCCCTCCCAGATATTTGCAGGTTGAGCTCGAAGCCGAGCCATGATTATTTCTGTGAGGCCAATACAGCCCTAACTCGGCGAATTATGGAGGGGTAAAGAGGTCAGCCAACAGTTTAACTTCAAGAGGAAAGAGTCGGGACATTAAAGCAACATAAAGGGCTTTACTAAAAAAAAAGTGTATTTCTGATATGGCTTCAATAAATTATGTGATTACAGGGGAGTAAGAGTGGAGCGGGTATTCTGTTTGTTCACACAAACTTCAAAAAGAATATATAAAACAAGCAACTGTAGAAGAATATAAAATGAGAACAGCAGCGCACCCCAAACGTGGCTTACTTTGATCTTCTGAGGCCTTGCTCGATTTATCGAGCCAGAAGAAGAAGGGTAGTTAAAGTTGGCATGGCCTTTTCACCTGAGTTTATACGCTTTCTAGAGGTGTCAATGAAAAGCAGTGATTTTGCTTCGGATAAACAACGATGTCGACACAGTGCGATGGCCTTCTTTCATCCCTGTCTTTTCAAGTCTGTTCTCTGGAGCAGTTTTAAGAGGATGGGAAGAGCCTCTCTCTTTTTAGATCACACCTAAAGCTTTGAGCAAGCACTACCTACCTAGCCTTACAAGTCATACAAAAACCCTTTGTACTGCAACTGAGATGCCATTTTGCTGTTTAGTTGGGATTTCTCAAAGGTCCAAGATATCTTGGGGGGGGTTGAAGTCCACCCACTGCTGCGATGACTCAGATCTACGATGGAGGTAGCTCAGATGAGTGAGGCTCGACCGCAGTTTCACTTGTGGTGAACATGCAAACATTAGTGATTATTATTTTTACAATTTCTACAAATCCGCCAAAATGTCCCTTTGTGACCTTCAGCTTTTGGCGTCATCTATACAGGCATGGCATGTAGAAAGGATCTAATGGTTGTAATATATATATTTGTTTGCCTCCAGTTTTCTGAAGCTTTCTTACAGCTTAGGAATTTTACTAAGGTCCCTTACCATTCTGCTCACTGCACTGTGTAAACGTCTCTCTTTGTCCAGCTGTGTTTCTTACAGTATAATGGATCCTCAGTGTCAGAATGGGGTAGAGACCAGAACAACAAAATTACTAAATTCCCTAAATACAGAAATCCACAGGAAAAATGCTTATAACCCATTTTGAAGCGTGGTGAAGAGATATAAGCAATATTCATCCTCTAGGAAAATTAATTAAGACATACATTTCCCAGGGCACAACACACCAGTCATTTTGTTAAAAACAATTATTTATTAAATACTTTTCTGGGTGTGCTGTGGTGGTGCCGGGTTTAAGCACAACCCACATACGGAGACTTTAGTCCTTGACACAGCTGTTGCAGGTTTGATTCCTGGCCTTGGCAATCTTTGCTGCATATCTTCCCCCTTCTCTCATTACCTAATTAACTATTAAAATAAAGGCCACTGGGGCCAAAAAAATCTTTAAAAAATGTTTATTTTCTAAATTTCATTTTTGTTCCCATCTTTAAATGAGTGTACAAAAATTACAGGTTGAATTTCCTAGAACTTTCACAACATGTTCATATGTTACAATAAACATGAAGGGGTCAATAACCACTGTTTAAAAATGCATTATAGATGTAAGAAAAACATGAGGTCAGAAGTAAAGTTTGTTTAGGTTATAACTCAGGAGAGTAATTGAGGAGTCATTGAGGACTCAATCCTTAGCTTGGTGAAAGGAATAATAATCATTTTGAATCTACATTTATTCCTGGAAATGATAGAAAGAATTTAATATTTTACCTTGAAACAGAAAAAAACCCAACTCTCTAGTTCTAGCTTATCAGCTTTCTCAAGGCTTCTGGGTTAAGCTCACCTTCCAGTTTAATCAAGGTAATCAGGCAGATGGCTACATCAACTGCAAATGTTTTCACACCCCTCTCTCATACAAAATGTCTATTGTTAAATATCCACAGAAATAAGACAAATAACCCTCTACCGACTGGTCACAAAAGCTCCTGACTGGAGCTGAACCGAGCAGTGGTTGCCGTGAATAAAAGGAATCCAGATTGATTGAGATGAACTGATTCTGCTATGAAAAGGAGCTCGGGGCTAAAAGCACCACGTGCAGATATGCATTACAATAGAGCAAGAAAGTCGAGGCGGCTCTGAATGATAGAGTACAGCACAGGCAAAGACCATCTGGATAATTCAGCTGAAAGGATGCTGCAGGGTAGAAGCTTCCATCTGAAAAAGATCTTTCCAAACTGAGGGGGGGAACTGTTTAAATACTATTGCCTTAGCTTTTATGAAGTGGATGAGAGGTTTTGAAAGAGTTTACGACCCAAGAACAATAAATATTTTACAGTCTTGCTACAGTCGGAAAATGATCGAACTTGTGTTCGGTGTGTTTCACCATCCAGGGACAGAGTTAGTGCTGCAGAAATATTACCTCTGCTGATGTTATTTATTTATTTATTTTTTAGAAAAAGTGAAATTCAGAAAAGTTCAGCGTGAAACATAGTGATGGCAGCACTAAACTGTAGGATGTGATTCTTGACCGGGGGGGGATCAGCTGAGGATTAGAAGAAAGATGACTATTGGGGGCTACAAAAGAATCGAGTCTGGTGTGGGGGTTCACTTTCAGCAGCACAGCAACCCTAAATAAAGTCATAACTATAATGGAAAGGTGTAGTTAAAATATATATTAATGTATAGCAAAAGCCTAGTCAAAGTCCGGAACTAAATCTAAATTTTAATCTGAGGTAAGGCTTGGAATGAATTATTATAGACTCTCTACATTCTATTTAATTGTGCTTTAGCTACTTTGCAAAGATGAATGGAGATAAACCTCAGAACCCAGGAATGCTGAACACACATGCAGGCTACAAACTAGAGTTTTTTTATGCTTAAAGATTTTCGAAAACCTGATAACCCATTTTTCTATTCCACGGTGTAACATGTATGCACAACCTTGTGTTGGTCTTTTAAATAAGAAGTACATGTAATTTTGTTGTTGTAACATGTCAGCATGTCTAAAGGTATAAGGTTTAGTAATAGTTTTGACATTTTCTGGACCAAAGAGTAAATTAAAAACACAATTTTAACATTCACATAGTTTTTTAAAAAGCTTTTATGGGCCGTTTTCTGTATATTTTATAATAATAATAATAATAAAAATCCAGAAGAAAGCAGTTATCCCTTTCTTTTTATATGATTACTCGCCAGAAACATCAATGTCATAAAATATTGCACATATCAATCTAGCAATGCTGATACAATAAACATGCAAATTATTTAAATCAAAATAGAAGTAAATCACATACTAATCCTAAAATCAGATTTGTGGATTGTCTTTAAATCCTTTGCCTGTCACTTACAACTGATTTGCAGGAGGACTCAGGTGGTGGTCATCCAATTATCTGAGTCTGCAGTGTTGGGGCATGAAATAAGAAGGGGGAATGTGTCAATAAAATTGCTTCTAAATCAATGTTACATCCTGAGGCTTCCGAAACAAGAGGATCACAAAACTGCTAAGCTGATCATTTAAATGGAGTCCAGAGGTCAAGTCTGCAATACTGGCTGTTCATTTGTCTTTAAAAGTGTCTTGTAGGAATTGATTGGCTGCAAAACGTCACACCTGCTAGAAATAGAGTTAAAGACTTGAAGTTGTATTGAGAACAGAAATGTTCCAAACTGTTCTTTCCCCCCACTAATTCTATATCAAGTGCCTTGCAAAATTGCTCATAATGTTTGACTTTTTTCCACATTTTATCAAGTTAGAACTTTAAAATACAATAGATATTATTGTGAATTTATGTGATAGATTTCGTGTGCACTACACGCTACAGCTACATTCTTTCAGTCATGTTCTAAATATCAACTCGCTAGACTAGAGGTGGAAATTAGTCTCTAATCCTAAATGGCATGACAGACTGGCATCCGTTAATAAATGTGCCATTTCTTTTATTAAATCACCTTGGAAACACAATAATCATGACTGGATAATAAGTGAAAAGGAAAGGAAAGTTAAACTGAGCAGCTAAACAATCTTTGAGATTTGCAGCAACAGCAGACCTGAGTTAATCTCTCAACCATCTGAAAACCAAACCCTGGTTGAGTCCTTTCTCTCCTTCTTCATCATGATAATTGATTTGTACCAACGCTTGACCTGCAGTTGCACAACGCAGAGAATGCCGACACCCTCCCTGGAATGAATGAATGGTATTGTAAAAATGACAATACCGCCCAAGCCTAAATGCAAACCAGTGACAGATCAGGTGAAAACATTTTTCTACATCAGTTGTTGACAAACGTTTTCTATCAAGTCATTTCAGCTGGAAGAGATCCATCATTCATGGTCACTGACTGAACACGGCTGAATGCTCCTGAATATCTGTGGACTCATTAATCTACCTGCATCAGTCATGATCGCCACCAAGAGGTCACATGCAGGAACAGTAAATGGTGTAAATAATAAATAACTAACTGTGTTGCTCATTCAGCAGCAGAATTTAACTAATGACGTTTGTTTAACTTTACACTGCTCTGACCTTTACACTGTCATAAACACCATTTTTAAAAAAGTCCCTATTTTTTGCTGCTTAACACTGGCTCATGTGTGATTGATATAATGAGAAAATGGCTCCATCTACTGGCTGTTTGTGCAAATATTAGAAAAAAAAGAAAATCTTTTTGACTTTCCACAAATCCAGCCACAGGATAATAACAGAAAATTGTTTTTTGTTTGTTTATTTTTTGAATGTTCCGGTGCTTGTAAAGTGTTTATCATCAGAGGAACTGTACTATTCCAGGGTTTCCCCCAGTGTATTATAAGCATGACGGGCCGCCATGCCAAGCTACCCCTGCCGCCAGGCCTAGCATTTCAGCTGTTTGGGATTCCCCTCGGTAATTTCCCCCTCAGAAACCAGGCGGTTGATGCGCGCTTTCTGAGGCGGTTGATGCCCACCCGACGCTCAGACCGCCAGGCTTATCCGGTTTTCTGGGGGACACCCTGTATACCCTTTGTAAAAATTGAGAATTTAATTTTCTGGGACTTACGTTGACAAATAACCTCAAAGTCATCAACATTTGTAATATGTCACATTCCAACAAATCATATTACAATAAAAAAACTGCTTTGGTAGACAGATCAAACTTATGCTGTGTATTCATTACACAAATAAATGTCAAGCAGTTATTAGAAAGTCCTAAACTCTTGAATGGATTTGGCTTTATCCTCCCAAGGCGGAATATATGCAACTCTTTCTACAACACTTTTTCCTTCCATACAACTTTCCAAGAATATAATTTGATACAGCATGTTGAACATCTTATGGAGTCTCAATGACTATCCGCTGGGGTAAAAAATCATCAGTGATTGTATAATCACTGGAGAAGACTGATGACAGACAAATACAACTTTTGTCATTTTGTTTTAACAGACATTTACATGTTTCTGGATCTATTTACGATTTTATTTATTATTACTATTATTACTATTATTATTATTATTATTATTATTATTATTATTATTATTATTATTATTATTATTATTATTATTATTATTATTATTATTTTCAAATCCAAGATAAAGTAGCTTTTTATCAATATCCTAATATATCGAGGTGCACTGGTAAATAAACAGGAGACAACCAGTTCAAGAAATAAACAAAGCATAAAATCTATAAGTTGATACGAATTAAAGTTTAGGTGGTTATTATCCACATAACCATCACCTGCAAAGGTAATATGAGAACAGGACTCTGACTCCTAACAGAGCCCAACAGAATGTGCTAAAGTGTAACTCTGACATTCCCCTAAAGTTCATCTCCAGAGTGCGACTGCGAGACACCAACTGTCTGCTGGAGATAGGGGTGAAGGAGAGACGCGTCAAGCTATTGTCAAACTCTACAGATTACACAGGAAGTTATATAAAAATCCCTTCAACATAAAAAAAATACTTGGTATTATTATCATTTAGTGCAGCTGCTGGAGCTTCAATTTTTAGGAAAACAAAATATCTCTTATTGTTCCTCAAAGTGATTATCGCAAAGTTGAAAAGTGACAGGCCAATTAACCTCCAGATTCACACATGTTTTAAACAACAAATAAAAACAAATGAGTTTGCAACTTAAGAAATATAAAGTAACACAAGGATTCAAATAAATATGAGAAAAGCAATTTAAAAAAAATGCAAAAACTTTCCTTGTTAAATAACAGCTGTTAAGAACAACAAAACCTCAGCAATGGAGAATTGCCGTATGATGAAGACTGGAACACTAAACCAGTTAAAAACTGAGTCTTTGTGGTTAGATAATGAAATAGAAAACTTTCTAATGAAGACGGTAAAGCAGTTCTTTTGAATCTTAAGGGGGGATTTTTACTGCAGAAAGAAGAATAGTACATGAGATCCTGATGCATTTTAAGCACTGTTCTGAAAAATTCAAGTGTCACACTCTTACTAGTCACCTAAACACACCCACAAATCATGCAATGCTAAAAAGCACATCAGTGTTAAACATTTTGTAAACTCACAACCTCTGTAATTAAAAATGAATTATATCCAGATTCACAACATAAACCACCAAACACCTTCTTCAGCATTCGTTTGATTAAATCATAATTAACTCAAAGTTAGTGTGACCTTCCTGTTTTACAGTTTTTAGATATTGTCTTAGATCATAGCTTGATTTTTATTGTAACACTTTAATATTGAAAATGTAAAGGTGCATTTCAAATGTAATAAATTTCTCTTCTTATTAGCACGAACGTCACGAATACAAAATGTTCTTTGAAATGAGCTTTGCCTTTTACTTTGAAAGGGTAGACGGAACAAATTGTGGAAACTCCCTCACTCTTTCCACTGTCGGGGAGAAAACCGAAGGGCTCGCGCATCTTTGATGAGACACCTTGCAGAGCGCGTGCGACTAACGTGCGAAGATCAAAGAAATGCTGTTGGACACCAGCA
This sequence comes from Micropoecilia bifurca, assembly GCA_903067075.1. Taxonomy (NCBI): domain Eukaryota; kingdom Metazoa; phylum Chordata; class Actinopteri; order Cyprinodontiformes; family Poeciliidae; genus Micropoecilia; species Micropoecilia bifurca. The sequence continues at coordinate 12,362 of CAEGAF010079038.1, forward strand.
GCGGGCTCACGAGTCAGGCGGTGGTTGTAATCTGAAACCAGTTCGAGAAGGGGGACAAATAACGAGCCATGAAAAAACACCTGAGCCCCACGAAGCAGCAGCAGCAGCAGCAGCAGCAGCATGACCACCACCAGCCGCCGCCGCCCCCACCGACAGACACCCCGGCTGCAGGCGGCGAGGTTACGGTAAACGAGCTCAACGAGCTCCTCTCCGACGGCAGCGGCTTCTACAACCTCCCCACTCAGCACTTCAATGAGGTTTTCCCCAGGATTTACATCGGAAACGCGTGAGTACTCTTTGTATATGAGCCACAGTGTTAGTCCTGTGGACTGATATTTAGCTTTAATCATACGTGACCATGACAAGAGTGTCGCATGCTGGGCATCACGCACGCTGGGCGGGCTTCCTGTTTTGTTCTGTGAATGCAGGGGAGAAGCGACAGGCTGTCGGTGTCGGCGGCAGTAAGCAGCTGTTCTCCAAATAAAGCAGCCTCCAACAGGCAGGTAGACGATTTACACCACCGGAGGAAAAACAACAGTCAAAATGTCCACACATTTATTGATATAGAATTGTTAATTGAGACATGGGGCAGAAATTGGAAGCAGAGGAACTGAATTTAAAGACACCACGATCTACACATCCATACAAATCCCTACAATGTCACTGCCATGAAATCGCGTATTGAATAAGCCGCTCCCCTTCCTGTCCAACTGGAATCTGGATAGCAGCTCTCAATTCACCCTACTAACTTAAAAACAGGACAAAAAAAACTTTAAGGAAAGATGTCATTTTCATTGTCATGATCAGAGTTGAAATGTATTCTGATAGCTTCACAAGGTGTAGCAGAGATGTAAAATGTAGTCATGAATGGTGTTCAGTTTCATGGAAACGTATATTTCGGTTTTGTACAAATGTTTTGAAAATGTGCAGGTGAGCATTAAAAGCTCACCTCACAGTTCTATTATGTAGAGATGTGAACGTAACACAAAGAAACTTGTTTTTATTATGTTCTATGTATTAGAATCAAATTGTAAATCTATTAATATTGCGCCATTATATTATTAAAAACCTTGATGGTTATAAGTTTAAGTAATTTGCCAAAGTAAGAACAAATATGAAGACAAAGAAAAAAGAACAATGTACTTCTAATAATAATTATGAAAGGGCATCCAAAGTAATGAATGAACGTTATAAACGTTGGACTCCTGCTTGTTTGGCCTAGTGGCTGTCAGACAGAATAACAGTCCAACTCCTCATCTCTGTGTCGAAGGGCCATCAGCTCCTAGTAGAGGAGGCAACAGGTGTCTGCATGATAAACAGCATATGTTGGATGCCTCTGACCAGGAAACATTCAAAAGAATGTGCCAGAACCACATCAGCTGACTCCTTCTGATGCTAAGACGAGCTCTTTATGCGAGGCAAAGCATGGTCAACCTAGAGAGAGAGAGCGTTCATCTTTAGTCACTTGTATCCAGGATCTGGTTCCTTGGGGATTATCCTTCTCATTTAGAGTTGGCACAATTTCATCAATTTACATACAGTTTTGCACACTTTTTTTTTTGTGGTAATGTTTTTTTTTGTTTCCCAAGCTTTTTATCAGAAGTGACGGCTCGTTCTGTGTGCTGTGAAGCTCCTGGCTGTTTGCACTGTGTTCTTCAGCTGAGTTTGGCTCCAGCCATCGGTTGGTTCTGTCTGAACTGCACTTTCAAAACAAACGTAAAGCATCCATTTCCCTGCCAAATAAACGTCCTTTTTTCATCATTATTATTTTTTTATGTGTTCAAAGGAAGAAGTGGGTGATGGTATGAGAATACTTTAATTTGTGTGATGACAAATTTCAAGAAAATCATCTGTGGGATTAAAGATAACTTGAATTATTTTATTGGTAAGAAGAGTGAACACGTGTATTTGCAGGAGGTTAAAATAAATAATTTCAGAGTGTGATTCTAAGTTAAACAAAAATAAAAACTTTTTTTTTTCAGTGTCGTGTTAAAAGACACAAATATGGGCACTAGTCCTGGGTTTGGTGGTTGGGGACCAGTGGCAAACACAACTTGATTCTAAAGACAGGTCAGGCTGTCATTGATATTTTTGGACATGACAACATGTCCAAAAATATGAGAGTACATATGAGGTACACATATGTACTCTCATATGTGCACCTCACCTGTTTACCTTTTATACAATACTGACCCAATAATGTCATTATGTAGTCTTGCACTAAGTGTCAAGATTGCGCTAAGCCTAGTGGGCGGAGCCAAGAGACACTAAGAAGCACACCCAAGTGTGGGGTGGGTGGGGCCTTGTGTCAGCGTGAGGAACATTATCTGATTCAAGCAGAGAGAAGCATTGAGATGGCTAAGGCAAAAACATTGTGGAATTAATCAAATTGACATACAAATGTCAAAATGAACAAAGATGAGGCTCTAAATGACCAATTTAAACAGTTTATCAACCAAAAATGTTGACTTGTAGGTTAGTTACGTTTTAGGATACGGTTTGTTGTAACTGAACACATTACATTCATTTACATTTTGTTTCTGTGCAATCTACAAATTATCTCAGTGCTCCCAGCACAGAGTTGGAGGAGGGGCTCATGGGACAGGATGTATGTCGTATTCCTGGATCTCCGGGCTACACTAAAATCAATATGAATATGACTATCTGCTGGGGCATGTCTCAGAGCAGAGTGCTGGTAGTCCTGTGCTCAGTGGAAGCTCATCAGGCCTGAGAGGTACTTTGATGTGCTTTCAGCCTCATAATTTCCTTTCAGAATGGAGATTTTATGTCTGATGGAGAAGTTTTGTTCCATGACAAAAGAAGAGTTCTTCCGTGTTTATTGCTCCTCAAAGCCGACATACAGAAAGAAAGTCAGTGAGTTATTTTATTGCGTCAATGCTGTAAAGCAGTCACACTTTTTTGACCCTTCTCCATTCCTCTGGAGTACTCTCTCAACATTAAACTCATTCAGCAGATGTGCACAATGACTGTAACGATTTTCAAAATCTTTCACGCTTTCGAAAACTTTTTCCACAGAAATTAATGGGGTTAACTTTCAAACTAATCAGGCACCTTTTGCCCTATTGAGGGATATTCTACATTATTGGTCATTTTAATATCTTTCACCATTTAAAAAAAAAATAAATCATTGGCTTCAATAAAAGTTTTGGTAAAACATTGTTTTTCTTCCTGCCTGAAGCTGGTGACGTCATTCAGTTTTGTACAAACTGAGCTCCTGCATCCTAATTTCTTTTGCAAATTGGTTGTAGTTTCCAAAAAAACCTGCCAAATGTAACATTTACAAAAATATGTTTATTTGTATATTTGTTAAAACTATCACCACGTCCTGGTGACTGCTACTATTGCAGAAATGCACTGTTCCAGGTCAAAAACTACCAATCAGATGAAGGCCTTAGTGTCGTATGCGGTGCTCAATGTGCTAATGGTGGAGAAACAATTTACCGTTCCAGGAAAAACTGTTTGTCTGTGACTCTGTTGGGGCGAGCAAGCTGTAGTGTAGCACAGAGCTTCTAGACATGTACCTAATATTTCATATTTTCGCATATTGGACCCTGTATTTATTTATGCATTACTTAAGCTTTTCCAACTAATTCCAGTCCCTTTCTTTATCCTATGGCATTCACTCCAGTTTTGAACAAATGCATTGTTCTTGTTTTGTGCACCTCTTGTGTACTAAACAATTAATAAACACAACAGGTGGAATAAACAATGTAATGTTATTTGATATTAGCCGATTTCCAGGCAGAGAAAGGCAACATTGATTGCTTAGATCTGTGGCTTGTCCACTGTTTATATTAGGGTCCTCAAGAAATCCATTCTGTAGTGCCAACGCATCATATTAGTAGTACCCTGGAATCAACTGTATTTGTCTTTTTAATAATCCACAGAATAATTCAAAATAAAAATATGACACTAAGGTGGATATTTTGCTTTGTATAATCTTCATGCAATGCATCACTTTAGATGTGATTTGTAATTTAGAAACCTCACTCCAATTACATACAAAATATATATGAGCTGGGAAATATGCATCATTATGTCTCACAGGAGTCTGTCCCATTAACTATTTCCAGGTAGCTATTAATAGTTTGAATGCAGCAACCTGTGAACATTCAGCTTTCCAGACCATGACACAGTTAAAGAAGATTGAATTTCATTAGAATGTTCTTGAAATGCAGATCTAGAAGTGCATGGGTGTTCTTTTGGTGGTTTGGTGGCATCCAAGGAACCAGTTTTTCTCAATTTACAAATAAAATCATTCCATATTAAACTAGCTTTCTCATATAAAGCTCAGCACTCTGCAGATATTTAGTTTCACATGCGGCACACAAAAAAATAGCTATTTTAAAAAGGGACAGGGACATTTTAGTGCTCAAAAAGGATCTGAGTGATCTGGAGACATTGGATCAGTCTTGCTGGTGTAGCATATATGCAATGCAACTCTGTGTACACAAATGTTGATACATTTGACACATTTCCCTGTATTTTGATGCGTAATACTTGAAATGCATTTTTCAACTAATATATGTCTGCATCATGCAGAGCAGTCATTTAAATTGGGGGGAAGCGAAATGAATCTTTGGTAGAAAAACTATGATACAGACTGCCGTCTCAGATTTTTCCAGTGTTGTCTGGTTCTTCTGTCCAACATATCTCCGTGGCGAACAAAAATAATACATATAAAATTACCATAGGGTTTCCTACTCCACTCCAATCCCAATTTTATCAGTACACGAGACGACGACTCGAACTGTACTTGTACTCAAGTACTCAAGTGTTCTGAGAAAAGTTCCTGTTCATAAATGGATTATGATTGTACTTTGCAGACCTGTGGTTGCTGTTCAGTTCTGTTCAGTAGCAGTCAGCACTCTTGATACCACAGTGCATAGCTCAGGGACAAAATAAAGGTGTGGTTGTTTGCTGGTTAGTTGTGAAGCTGCTCTTTAATAATGGATGCGTTGGGACTGCGGATCCCAGGGTGAGGAGGCTGTGACTCGAGCAGGAAGGAAAGCACTGGCTCTGAACCTGGCTGAACCCTTTTCACCTCTGCATTTAGTCTGGAGAAACACTTTACTACATATAATGTATTTTCTTCCTGCCTCATCTAAGTGCAGGAAGTGCAATTTGCTTATTGACTTATTGACTCATAAATAAGTCAATAAGCATTTATTGACTTATTTATGACGTCCAGCTCAATCACCTTGCTCACAAAAGTTTTCTTATTATTATTTTGAATGGAACCAAAGGAGCTGTGTGTCATATTTGCTTTTCTTCATCTTTGCCCTTCATTTGACACAAAGGCAGATGGGCTGCTTTATTCCAGGATTTTTTTTATGGGTTCCTCCAATGTGTGTGTGTGTGTATGTGTGTGAACAGGGTGTTTCGTTGTCACTGTCTCAAGGGAGCTGCTTGGGGTCAACCAGCCACATCTCACCAGCCTGATATCGACTTTTAAGCACAAATAGCTATAAAAACACACAAAGCTGTCAAAGCAAGCACCCCGGACTCATGAAGATTGATGACTCTGAAGTTTTGTCTTTTCTGTAGAATTTGCTGCTACATAATTATAGCAGAGCCTTAAACATTCTAAATGACTTAGAGCCTTAATATCAATGATAACCTTATTTTATGAGGTCTTTCAAACGTTTTTTGTTTTACATCGTCATGTTTTGCAAAAGCAAAATTTGTGACAGTACAACCAGTCTTCATTGTGTTTTTTCAGGATATTACGTGATAAGAAAGCACAAAGTTTCACATTATTTTAACGTTGAAGGAAAAGGATGTACCATCTCTTGTAAATAATAATAATAAAAAAATGCAGACCTATTTTATTATAATTATTATTATAGCCACCCTCCCGAGGAGTACAATTTAGTTGAACTGTCTTTTGCTAAAATTAAAGCTGCAATATTTTATTTCTCTACCAAATGAATCTCAGCCCTTTAGTGAAGTGTTTTCATTACAGAGACACCAAGAGACATACAGCTGTGGCGCGAATATAGGTTCTTCAGGGACTGAATACAAATGCATGAAAAATTGTACTTTAACAAAATGTGGAAAGTTTCAAGGGCTGTGAATACTTTTACAAGGTGTTAAACTTACTTTTTCCTTTATGTAGCAGCAATTTCTGGCTATTAGCTGTTTTAAACATAAATTATGTACAATTAGTGATGCTGAATGCTCCATAAAACTTTGACATAACTTGGTCTTTTATACACATTGAGACATTTTATTCACAATCAATGGACAGTGCTCTCAGGCAGTTCGGATAGTAAAGTGGTTTCAGGCATAGGGCCAGACAGACCTGAGCAGCAACCACTCTGTATGGCTTTGTTGTGGCCTGTTAGCTGTATAGATCTGATATGCTGTGTTGCTGTTTGTAAAGGCAGCATTTATTAGCACTGGAGCTGGAGCAGGAATAGATTTATTGTGTCGTGGAAATGGAGGGCAAGAAGTAAGAATAAAGCTGTTGTGGAATTGGCTGTAAGAGTTGAAGAGATTAGGTTTCTTGTTTTGTTTTCATGGTTTCTTGGAATCAATACGCTGCAAAGCTTTGCTATCCTGCTTTTCTCAGCTTCATTTGCTCCTGCAAATTAACGTTTTTAAATATAATTTATGTTGATCAAAAGGTTTGTATAAAACATAATATTGTTTTTGCAAATTCTATACATTTTTGGGACAACAAGCTGTACATTTAGGGATCCCTGGTGAAACTGTTAATTCATTTTCACAGTAGCAGTATTATATTTTATGCCATATTCAGTGGGAATTGAATTATTCTTATGTCAAGACATATTTTATTTCACAAACTCACTGGTCCCACATTGAAATATAAGTTAGAGATGCTTATAAGCACAAAGAGTGGAAAATCAAGACACCATTGTGTGCAGAAGTTCTATTTGGGATACAAGTTTGGTCCTGCATGGCTTTTTACACCTCAAAGCAAATCCAGGTTTAAAAAGGTGACTATGTTTTGTGAGAAAGTGGGAAAGATTTTCTTAAATGAAGCCCATGGATTTCAATCATGCATATTTCTATTGTGTGCAAAACAAATCTCAAAGAAATTAACTCCTTCCCATTGGTGTACACACAAATTTAACACTAAAGTGCGTGAAATCGGAAAGTCATTATTCACCAATGATTTATCATATCAAGCAGTATCTGAGACCTTAGACAAACCTTGACAAAGTCTTAGACATACGTTGTAGGAGTTAACATCCCAAAGCTTGTGGCAACCTGCTAGATGACTGACCTTCACTCTGTGTTTCAGCTCTTGGAATCTTTATTCTTGCTTTCTTAGGTTTGTCGCCCACAACCCCATGCGACTGCAGAAACTCGGTGTGACACATGTCCTCAACGTGGCAGAGGGCACCTCCTTCATGCACGTCAACACCAGTCCAGAGATGTACGCCGGCACTGGGATTACGTACCACGGCATTCCAGCCAACGACACAAAGGGCTTCAACCTCAGTGCCTTCTTTGAGGAGGGGGCTGATTTTATAGACAGAGGATTAGCACACCATAATGGCAAAGGTTAGAATGTTTACTGTTGTTTAGAGGGGTTAAACTGTTTAAATACATGATTAAATACATGATTTAAAAATTGATGTTAAAGAGCTACTTTTTGATATTCTTACATTTTAGTAGCTTTAAGCTGCAGTAGGTAACTTTTTTACATGTATGTTAAAACTGTCACTATACTGACAGTATAATATGCCAAATAATTGGCCCCTCCGGCTCCTCTGAGTTGACTATTTGTTTAATACCTTTTTCCACTGGTATCATCCATCCATCCATTGTCATACACGCTTATCCCTATTGGGGTTTCAAGGGGTGCTGGTGCCTAGTCAACTGGAGAGAGGCAGGGTACATTCTAGACAGACCACCAATCCATCGCAGTCCTTTGGGATCAATAACATATTTTTAAAATTGAATTTGATTAAATTGCAGAAATCAACCATTCCTGGTCAGAAACAACCAATCATTTATAATCTGAAGATAAAAACACCTTTTTTTTTTCTTTTATACATCTATATTATGGAAGGTCTAAGTCAATCTCTGACAGATCTGGAAGATGTCTCATTTCTGTATCAACCCCACGACCAATGAGCCAACCAGTCCTCTTAACCAGAGACTGTCGGTCTGTAAAATAAATGGACTGTAACTGAGACACGAGCTCCTTTTGCTGCTTGTTGAATAGAAGCAACATGATTTAATGATTAAATGGTACTTTAATGATTTAGTCATTGTTATGCAGGGTTTCTCCCAGTGTATTATAAGCATGGCTTGTCGCCAGGCTTTACTTGCCCCATCCCTGCCAAGCTAAGCACTGTTTATTTATTATCAATATGTTTTTCTTTTTTGTATACACCAGTAACGGGGATTGCAAAGACAGGTTAAGTCAGATCTGTATTTGATGCATTGAACTTGGCGTACATCACGCCAAGTTCGCTCAAAACGGTCTATTTGGAAGGTGCTCTTGCAGAGCACCATCAGCTGTACTTTTTATATAATTCCACTTTGAAGGCTGTCTTTTAGGAGAATACTGCACACATCAAATATAAAAGCTTGAATGCGAACCTCTAAAAGCATGGCGATAATCCTGAGTTATAGTCTCAAGTTTAGAGGTTTGCGTTGAGTGCACCATAAGGCTGATGTGAGCACAAATAACTTTGTTGAACAGAGTAATGTGTGGCGTGTGCATTTACATCTCACACGCTCACTCAATACATGTTCTGGCACATGCTTGGCTCTTTGTCTGTACTTGCGACTTGATAAAGTGCATTTAAATCAACCACACCACCAGCCAATCACAGACAGGTCTTTGTCATCCATCGTATTCCTTGCAAATACTGCATTCGCTTGGATAAAGCAGTCGTTCACAACTGCAAAACACTTTACTAAACAAACTGGAAGGATTTAGGAAAACACAAGAGAACTTACTACAATAAATATTTAAGCTTTATAGAATATTTAGGAATGAGAATATTTAGTAAAGTATACAGATATCCGTACTCATTGTCTAAGGCAGAAGTTCCCAAACTGTGGGGCGCGCTCAGTGGTGCAAATGCACATTATTCAGGTGGATGCGAAAACATAAATCAGCCCCCCTTCTGGTGCTGCGCCCCTTTAAACACAACATAAGTGCTACGACGCTCGCGCTGGATTTACACCTGTGCGGCAGTGAAGGAGACCTGCTGGTGTTGTACAGAGCTACACAGGTGTGTTTGAATCATGGCAGCAAACCAACAAAGCACAAATAACCTTTCACAGTTTTCCCCCCAAACTAACCAACTGAGTTGAGTAAAGCTGTTGGATGCAGGTAATGTTAGCTAAAAGATGACTAGCTAATATCAATACAGCACCTTAAGCTTGTAGGCTACTGGTGTTGTTGTCTATGTTCAGCTACGATTTATTTTGTCCGCAAAAAAGTTGACGCCCCCCACCCCCTTGTTTGTCTGGAGACGAGCTGAGTATAACAGGGAGTCTCTAAGAATCCAACCCCATCTCCCTTTGCTCACACACATCGCCATAGGGGGGCCCAGAAATGGTTTGGAAACCACTCATCTAAGGTAATATTTCATTTAACTTACTTTAAATGTGACCAGCATTATATATCTTGTTTTATCATCCAGTGACTGATTACTTTAGTAGGATTTATGTGAATTGCAATATATAATTCCAAAAAAAGGAATCAATTCATATGAATTCCTTTTTTTTGTGCATTTGTCTTTTTAAAAACTCAACATTTGGTGTTTATGTATTGTCAGTAACATCTTTCAATAATAGATCATTACCTAGTCAAATTTTATGTCAACTTCTAATATTTTTAACACAAAAATACAGCCGCTGGTGGACTCCGTTAGCACCGTTATCACTGGGCTAAGCGAGTTTTCTGGGGGAAATCCTGGTTATGCGTCTTGAACTTAGTGAGGACAGAAGATAATCATGAAGCTAAATCTGAAACTCTCCCGAGCCCTGCTCCATATTCTGGTGTCGGATCACGTCCCTGGTTGTCAACATTGTCAAAAAGTTTTACGTGTTACACAACTGGATCTTGTGGATCCTGTTTTAAACAGGATCTCTAGCATTTTTAGTGTTTTGTTTAAAGGAACAAAACAGCAGAAACCGTCAGGGAGCTGAGTGTGAGTGTGGATTTGATGCTGCTGCCAGGTCAGGTGTTCTGTACAGTAACAGAGTTTCAGAGAGCAGTGCAGAGGAAACATTCAATCCCACGAGGACATAGCCATCCTCCACCTGGAAATTCTCACCAGCTCTTTTAGGGTTCAAAGAAAATGTAGTCGACACTTATAATTAGTGAGCTGAACCCTGGATTTTATGTCATAATTTTATTGCCAGGTGTAACATAGGAGGACATCTTAATTAGCAGACAGTTTGACAAAACCTGAAGAGCGCAGTATAAATCAGATAAATAACTATAAAGCACTACAGTGGCAAAGAAGAAAGGATAGATGAGCAGTTCAGGCTGGTCTTGGAGCCTGTGTTATGTGTGTGCTTTTGCTGCAGTGGGATGACGTGTTCTGCACAACGTTAGCTGTGACATTTTATAGTTCTCAGCTCCAAAAAGGTCATGGTCAAGATTTTAATGAGGACCTGCACTCATGCATTCTTAATAAAATAGGGTAAAAATGTGGCCATAGTTTGAGTGGTTTTGCTAAAATGCTCATTCCACAATTGTTCTTGTTTTGTTTTTTTTAATTAAGCAAAAGAAAAAAAACAGTTCAACAAATTCCTTATGCAACCATGTTTTTCTTGAAAGGAGGATTAATCATGGTATTAAAAAAAGTACACTTTAAACGTGGAAGATTTTTCATATGTTTTGGGGTATATTTAAAAAAATATAGACTTTTTAAAAATATAGACCTTTTTAGAATTTTTGGGTCTCGAATAATCACATTTTTAAGAAATGTTTTTCTTTTTGGTTGGTGGATGTTTAAGTTTTGCGCTGTTGGGCGGTGTCTCACTGCGGTACATGCTCATACTTAACAGATGCCAAAGGTCAGAATGCTAAAGGTCACAGAATGGTGTAAGCCTGTTATAAATATCATTTCCATGATTTTCTTTTAAATTACTGTGCAACCATATCCATAATCAGTCATTGCACAAGGTATGTTATTCGGCTGTAGCTAATTTCAGTCAAATGAAACAAACTAGGTGAGAAAACAGTAAAACTATCTGTTCTGACACCGAATGGGGTGAGATAATGACTGACGGTATAAGCCAAAGATCCCGCATCTCTAACAGGATGATTCAGATTCAACATTGATCCATGGTTGGCAGGAGTATTAGGAGCAGAAGAGGTCATGTCATTGGAAGGGTTTTCTCAGTCAATACAAAGGAAGCAAGGGAAGGAAATGAGATGTTATAAATAGAATAAACTACAAGGACACAGAGGGGTTGGGTTTTCAAAAGAAGTGCAGAATCTGCAGATCTGACCTGAGACCAGTATATCAGTTACTTTGTTAAATCCCTCATGGGGTTTTCAGCCACTCTGTGAGGACAGTGGAACAAAGATTTATCTTAGGATATAACAAGCAGTACAGTATATATATACCAGATACAGATACAGACAAGTCTTCTCAGTCTACGTGTGGCTTTGCTCTGGTGTGACTGATTTCTGCAGCAGAGGTTTGGTCTTGTATTTGCATCTCCTGGCAGAAAAGTTGCTGTGCTCAGCAGCTTTAGTCAAAGCATCTGTCCCCCAACTTTTCTTTTTCTTTATTAATTCATCATCTCTGTGTTTGCTCCCATTTTTCTTCACCTTGCTGCTTTTATTCTTTTCCACCAGTGGTTTTACAGTTGAGCAATTTTGCTTAAAACTTTCAAACTGATTTTGTCAAGTTACTTTTTGCTGTTAGATTTTGTATTATCTGATCACAGCGGTATTGTTTTACAGATGAATCTGCCTTTTTAAAAAATATATGCACAACGGATGATGTGACCTCCATTAAATTTTCTCCATTGCACATTTCTTTAGAGGTATTAATCATCCAGCTTCTACTTTAATTAGCTCTTGTTATATATGCTAATAGAAAAATGAGCAAAAAGTAAAATTTTCACTGAATAATATGGGATCACACGTCACATAAAAATACACAATTACTAAAATGCAAATAAGCAAGTGTCCACTCTATCAACAATTTACTAAATTTTAAGTTGAAATGAAGGTGCATCAACATTTATCGTTTTATTATTATTATTTAAATGCTTTAATATGATTTAAATACTTAAAAAAAATGTTTGCAGTGACGCCTGCCTTAAATGAGTGCTCTTCACTGTTTTGATGTTGACCTTATAGGGAAGGTATATGTACACTGCAGAGAAGGCTACAGCCGCTCCCCGACCATGGTCGTTGCTTACCTTATGATGCGCCACAAAATGGACGCCCGGACGGCTCTGGCCACCGTGAGACAGAAGAGAGAGATCGGCCCCAACGATGGCTTCCTCCTCCAGCTGTGCCAACTTAACGAGAAGCTGGTGAAGGAGGGTAAGCTGAACGGAGAGGTGGGCAAAACAAAGACCAAATGAAAACAGGAGAGATGTACCGGTCGGTCTCTTCCTGCCAGGCAGATTGCACCCTAACCAAACCAGCACCCATCTAACATATCAGGGGTACAAACATGCATTTATCTGTGTAAATACCTATCCTTCATCATATGTGCACAAACAGTTTCATTTCCCATTCTCCTTTTTATCGGTCCACACTTCACCTCCGGGCAGATTTTCCTGCAAATCTCAGCTCTAAATTTATATAGCTGCAATCTTACCTTTCTTTAATTCCCACAAGTTAATAAGACAAACACCTTGCCCTGATTTATAAAACATCCTTACAAATTTGTATTTAATAGATTATAGCACAATCATTCCATAGTTTCCCACTGCCGGAATGTCGGTGACGTTTCTGTGAACAGAAGTAAATTTCAAACGGAAAAATAAAATTCCTCATTAATAAAAATGTGTGACCATAGACGAAGAGTGCAGGAAGGATAATCCCAAACATTCCATAGAGACTACAAGAGAAAAAAAGACGCCCAGATTTAATCCTTAACATACTCAAGTCTTTATCTTCCTTCTGCTGCTTTGTGGCAGATGTTTCATGCACAAAAAAAGCAAAACGGTGAAATACACTTTCTCACTCTCAAGTGCATCCACACTCTGGCTGTAGCGTTTCAGTTTTGGCCTCTAGCTTGACAACATTGGCAATGAAAGTGTTTATCCACCGAGAACCAGGAAGGGTTGAGATAATTAAAAATAATGAGCTGTGCGGGTTACTCATGTTACAGGTGTGTTTGAGTTTGACAGATACTCCTTTTAGTTGGATTGGGAGGTCTTTGTGATTTAAAAAAAACAAAAAGATTGAAAGGCAATATCTACCGTATTTTCCACACTATAAGGCGCACCGGATTATAAGGCGCACATCAATTAATGGCCTATTTTAAAACTTTTTTCATATATAAGGCGCACCGCATTATAAGGCGCATAGAATAGACGCCATAGTTATGTT
>CAEGAF010079047.1:0-31910 GCA_903067075.1 Micropoecilia bifurca
GTCACTTCTTTTGTAAGGTTCTTTATGACAATACAGAGTATATGTATATCTGAAAAAAAGCAGACAACATTCCTTAGAGGGATCAAGGTCAGTATTTGTGATGTATTTGTTTTTCCTCAGGTGTGAGCTGATATATCTTCTATTTAAAGTCATAAACATATTCTATATAGAAGTGACTGAAAATCAGCTGATGATTTTAAAACATCAGCTGCAACTTCATTTTAGCAGTGTTTTTATTACTTGAAATAGGAATTCATAAACACTTGCTGCTGTCACATTAAAAAGTTTCATGTCAGAAGTTTTTGCTCTGATAATCAGACTATGAAATGAGCTTGTTTTTCTTATTCTTAAAAGCACAAAATGAACCAGACTCCACAGATTTTATCAACATTTTGAAGCAATAAACCACAGACCAAGGAGACCAACAGTTAAACTGAGACAACCCAAACATTAAACATAACAAAGAGCCTCATCAAGCAGCTTGACGCTATTTAAACCAGGGCATAAAAAAAACAACAAAAGGCGCGGCTGTGAACTTACCAGACAATTCCCTGAGCTCCAGAACCAATGGGCTTTAAATTCTGGTAACGCTTTAGAACTGTGAAGGTGGAGTCTCCCACTTCCACACTGTAGAACTGGTTGTCCACTTTGCTTTTGCTCATGTTGTAATGTTTGGCAATATATGACACATCCACTTGTTTGCCAAAACCCTGCGCGAGTCAAAAACAGCACAGTAGTGGCGTTAGTCTTGCTGAAAGAGAAAGGCATGGTGTACATTTACAGCAGGAAACCCCAATTACTATGTATAATGCAATTAAGTATAATCACAAAATAAAAGATGTATAATACATAGCATATATAATACGTGTATTTTTATGTATTTATATATTTTTTACTAGTTAACAATCAGCATTTAAATTTTTTCTACACCTGATTACTTTTTTGAATTCTACGTTAAACCATGTAATTCTGTTTATAGACACACCAAAGGTAGCATTTGATAAAATAAATGTCTGATGTTGGAGCCCCTGTCTGAGAAAGAACTTTTTAATAGTCTCTTTTTTTAATAGTACTTTTTAAAGTACTTTAGATGTTTTATGGTTTTCTTAAATATGATACATTTTAAATCCCCTGAGCAGTTGAGTGGGATTCAACTCTAGGCTTTTACTCAAGTCTTTTTATTACTCAGTTTTCTGTTATAGTGCCGAGGTCTATTATTCTGTTGAAAGGTTCACTGTCAGTTTTGCTTTTTCATAGACGACAGCACGTTGTCATCATGTGGTGCTTAATGTCATTATAAAGAGAAAAAAAAAACGTAAAAATAGTTACTTTTAAAAAAGCCTCAGCTCCATCTGATGATATCGTTCCAAAACGATATCTGTTTCACTTTTTGTTTTTATTTGCCTGTCTTAGGTCCTAAGAAGGTACAAGTCACATTGCTTCACACTTGTTGATGTTCATAAACTGTATAACACAGAAGTAAACGATGAACATTTAAAAGATGTATTTCTGTTCGGTAGTCAGTCACAACATTTTGACACTGATAGTTACAAAATTCACTCTCACAGGAGCTTCACTGCCACGATCAACGACAAATCCTTCAACAGAGGATTATGTCTTAAGACTCAAAACGTTTGCAACGACGTTGCAATCGATCCCAGCACCCTGGGATTTGTGTGCAAGGATTTAAAGGTACACTTTGGGCAAAATCTGTTGTTGCCTTACAGAAATATAAATCCTGTTTTCTACCCGGAAATATAGGCAGCAGCATAAATACTGGGCATGTTATTACATCAGGGCCACTAATTGCTTCCCTCCGATGAAGACATTATTACATCTCTGTGCACACAAAATTTAAGCTGTAATTACGGGCATGGATAATAATGGCACAACGAAATAATAATTACGTTAATTACGGATTGTAATTACTCAGCAGTTCACAAACCAAATAAAGCCGCACTGTTAGGGGAACGGCTGTGTAAGCTCAGCCTTAAAGCTACGCAAGTCAAGAATCAGGAAAATGTACATAATGACATGAATACGCATAACCTGCGATTTGATTCATTTTTAATGTTTGGCTTTATAGGAGTACCAACAGTGGCTGTTAAACATTAACGCAAGATGCATGTGCAATCCAGCACAGCATGCAAAGCTCCTGAGTAATCTAAGCCGCAGTGAAAAGGTCCAAGGCAGCTTCACACACATACAGCACGTATGGATTATGCATATGTGAAACGAGTTTGGCATTTCAGCTGTACGAGGTCAATGGGAGGCGGGCAATTAAGCCCAGCTTTGGCCAAATGTTTCAGATACAGATAAGCACTTGAGGTATTGAACTTCAGCAGGAAACTAGGTCTGCACTGAAAATAGTTTTGCATACTTAATTGTTCACGGTGAGGTTAAAAGCTCTTCGCTCGCTTTCGTCTACTTTTGGAATTCCCACAGGAAATATACAGCGATTCCAGACCGTTATGCAGGATTTTGTTGTTTTGTTGTTGTTTTTTTTACATGAAATGAGAGGTTTTGTGAGCACCGGTCGCTGTAGAAGCCTATCAGAAACACAGCAAACACAGCAAAAACACACATAGGACATACGGGGAAATGGAAGGGATTGAATACTGTACCATTTTTACCTGTAAGGAACACACACCTGACAAAAGGCTATCTTTACATCCAGGACTGGTTGGCTGCAGTTATATAAGAAATGTCTGCTCATAAATACCTGGAAGACACAAACAGGGGAGAAGAGGAGTCAGAGAGTGATTGCAAAGGGGCACGAGAGGCAGGGAAATGCAAATATACCTTTGCTGAAATTATTCACATGAGTGATGGCTTCAAAATATGATCTGCACCTTTATGGAAAAAAGAAAAATAGCTGCACCGTCATCTGGATCAGCTTTATCTTAATATGCAAAAGAGCAGCTTAACTTATGATGGAGCGTCTGAGAAACTTGTTCTGTGGAAATTTGCAGTCTCTCTCTCTCTCTCTCTCTCTCTCTCTCTCTCTCTCTCCTTCCTGTGGTTCTGAATCCTCCAGGAACATTCACAGCCGGGGTTTTTTTTCTCTCTCCCTCCTGTCCCCATCTTTCTCAATAAAAATGAGAAAAACAGCAAGTCACCGCCACCCACATCTCTATAAATATAAACTGACCAATACATCAATTCCTCATCAGAGAGCAGCAAAGCAGGACGACAGAGATCAATGTCTTATCGGCCTGCAGACGGAGATATAAGCAAACCTGGGGCTGGTAGAGACAAGTATGGTTTATTAATGACTTGTTTCAAGTGCACAGAAACTGATTCAGTGATTAGAATATCTTTATATCTCATTACCTCTCAGTTTTTCTGCTTACATTCATATCTATTGTAAATCTTTTGAAACAAATGGCAACGCAGGGCTTGCAGTGCTTTCAGAGCCAAGGCATGTTTTTACTCATTGCACAATTTATTTTGGAACAAAGAGGAGGTACAAACCTAACTAAAGTAGACCACGGTCTAGCTCTTTTGGCTTCAATATGCCTTCAATGTGAAATTATTTTTATTTTGAAAATGCTTGTACCGTTACCTTTAACTGCAGTATATTAGTTTGCATTGGTAGAAAATGAAATGAAAAATCTCTTGCCAAGATTTGCTAACCTGAATGAGTTGAATACACTGTAAGATTTTTATTATTATTATTATTATTGTTCCAGCTGAGGTAGGACTAGATTAAATTATTTTCAATGTGTGAGGGGGGGATCACAATCCTGGTAGTTTCAAGATAGAACACCCTTACATATTGTGGAAAGAGAAGAAAACCTAAAGAATTTTTGGCAGAATAATGCCATAACTACAGCTGCAGAATCAAACTAAAACTTAGTTGTTAAAACTAAATGTCCCAACGCAAAATACTTTGCATTGCTATAACACTTCAAGAAGTCTAGAAAATTCCTGCGCATCATTGAGAGGCCTTTGAGGGTAGCTAAGAATGACCCTGTGCCTCCTAAATGTGATCCCTAATCATCAGCTGTACGCGTCTGTCAAGAAAATGGCCAAAAAGAAACCTTGAGTGTGTGAAAAGTCCTTTAGTTCAGCTTCAAAAGAATAAAGTCACCTAGATCTGCCAGAGGCCCAGTGGCCATCTGATGCTTTAACATCATCCACAGCCTTTAGAAAGCCAGGATATCTAAACAGGAATATCTGTCATATTTTGGCTTCGACAAAACATTTATGCTAGTCGCTTAATTCACGTATGCATTTGTGTTTACTTGTCAAATTCATGAAACAGTAAGCAAACAACAAATGGCAACAAATATCCTGTTTAACTTCAAGCTATGTTGACTTTTTGGTGTGACAGTACAAGGCTTTAAGGGGATGATTTGTGTTGAGACAGAGACCAACAAATACTTTGTCATGATGTCTAACAGTATTATATTAGCATTACTACCGAGTACGAAACAAGCTTCACAGCATCAGCGGCAGCACTGACGTTGTGATGTTACACAAACGCCAGACGTTCGCAGTGAAAGGAAGAAAAATTAGTCAATTTGCCTGACAAGCAGCTTTTGCCATTTTTTTTTTGCTTTTTTCATGCAAAGGAAACAAGATACAAAAAGTCCATACATTCATGGAAGAAAAAAAGTCTGTCCAGAGGGCAAGCAATGAAATAATTTCCTCACAAGTTTAGATAATTTCCCAGACCTCTCTCTCTCTCTTTATATATAAATATATATATAAAGATAGAAAGTTTTTTTTAACTTTCAAATGAGAGGATGTACTTTCTGAAACTTTCTGTATCACCTCGCTCCACCAGCGCCGTATTACAGCCGCTGCTCGTGCTTTTGATGTCTGTCCTCAAAATGGAACAGAGCGGCTTTAAAAAAGGAAATCTGGGCCACAGAGGTTGGAGATTTATGCTGTGGCTTAATTTTCTGACCTTTAAAAAAGTGGCCCATTTCTTTTATCCGGTTCTCACAAGGGGTAAAAATGTAGCGTACTATGACGTAGAAAAGGAGAAAGAGAGGGCAAAAAGGAGTAAATAAAACATGCAGGTGAAAGGATGTGGCTTTAAGGACACCTAGTCAATAAATCATTCACAATCTGTCACTTGTTTATAATGATTTTGCAAGCCTTTGTATATTTGACAGTTGTCACCATGAAGACTGGTTGTGTATCTGCTGATAATCTGACTGATCAATACAAAATCAGTTTTAGTGGCAAGACAAGGCAACAAACTTTAACCATCTGTGTGCACAGTGTTGCACTGCAACAGTACAAACAGAAAGAGAGTATTGTGTTGTATGATTATAAGACATATTTGGTGTAATTCTTATCTTAAGCTTCTGTGTTTGTGGTTTTTTTTTTAACGTTTAATTAAATCCCCCAAAACATGAAAGATAGAAATGATGGATGCATGAAGGTACTGAATTGTCCTTTTCAGTGTTCTGCACATTCCAACGGAAATTTACACTGATTAGCACTCATGGAAAAATAAAATCCTTTAAAAGTAACTTCATTTAGCATAGCCTCACAGAAATACATTTATTAAATGAGGGCTGGAGACAGTCTTTAAGTCGTTAAGAAAAATAATGTTTAGTTAATGAAAAGTGCATGTAACTGAATGTACTTTTTTATGTTTAAAGCTAATCAGAGTATCTACGGACTTTTGATTAGTTTTCATAACCATAGGGTCTAACTAAGATGTAACAATAATACAGTAACTCTACAAAAAAGAGAAAACAAAATAAAAAAGTAATATAGAATTGCTTTGATTTAGTAAGTTGGAAGGGCTAAAGAAAACAGAAAATTGTCTAAATTTGTCCTTGTCTGCAGTCAAAATGATAAATAAAAAATTCAAACCATCTGGAACTCCTGCAAGAAAACAAAAACGTCTGGATGCGGAAGCAAGTTATTCTTACTTGTCAGAAATTCTTGAACAGTGTAAAGTGGTGTAAGGGAGGTCAATGTTTGCGGTCAGAGAACTGCAGCATCATGGGGTCACCAGCTCTTCATACCAACAATTTATGTTAAGGTTTTTGCACACATTTGGGTGCCAAAGTCTTTCAGTTTCTGAATATCATCTTGATGTGTATATGAATGTCAGGGTCACTGCACTCAAAATGATTCCAGTTCTTTTCTCTTTTAAACTTGAGCAACTTGTTTTATTTAGCATCTACTTTTAGCTATGGAGTGCCTCAAAGGTCTATTTTCACTCACACCATGTTTACTAAATTTAGTTGCTCTATTATCTATTGTTTATAGATTTATTTGGTCATTCAAGCTCTCAGTTCTGCTTCAGAGATGTAAATGCGGAAAAGCCATAAAGACAAATCGTCTTGGATGGGGAGCAATTATTAAGGAACATCTCCAAAGCTTATTGCTAGGAAACTGCACAAAATAGAAGGCATCTTGGATTTTCCATAACAAACATTTAGTGTATCTTTTATTTCTGCCTTGTCCTTGAAGGTGTCATTAATTGTAGAAGGAGCTTGCAAGGACAATGTATGGTAAATATGCGCTTTGATTAAAATAAATTAAAGACTGTCAATATCTTTTAGAAACTGTGAATGAGTAAGGACGACTGACATCTAACCGTGATATTTTCATTTTAAACATAAATCACACAACTTGACATAATGAGGAAAAAAAGCAGGTGACTGCTATGTCACTGGAAATGGGTCAAACAAATCTGAGTAATAATCAAGAGGAATTAATCACTGAAAAGACTAAACGAAAAGTTACGTCAAATCTTTCCTCCATGAAGCCGGACCTCCAGTGGACTCACTGACCAGAATGAACAGCCGATTCTGAGCTTGCTAATTCATTGCTTTCATTCTGCTGATGGTGGTTATGGGTAAAGTGCTGTTCTCATGTCGCTAAGGTTAGACTCAGCAGCCTTCTTCAAAATACTGATTTATCACTACGGCTACATACAGCTGTCCATGGAAGCTGAGTGAGAGATGAGATCAAAAGAGCTTAGGGTTGTTTTTTTTAAGCTCGGTTTAATACACGATAACTTTATGTTGCATACGTCATAGATTTGCATATTTTTGCAAAATAATTTGCCTCTCATGATTAAACAAACATTAAAAAAAATCAATGGAGAGTAATTATGGCTCTTTTATGGTTTAAAAGTGAACCTTCCCAATTTTGTCATGTTACAACCACAAACTTTTGATTTATTTTAGTTTGTGTTTGATGTAACAAACCAACACAAATCCAATGGTGATTGTGGAATAATAACAATAGTTCTTATTATTTTAAAATTAAAATCTGAAAAGTGTGACGGGCATCTCTACGGCTCTCTTCACTGTGATGGTTATCAATGTAATACAGCCCAACAGGAGCCCAGCTTTATGGGTGTAATTTGATTTCACAATTACCAAGGCGTGGTTACCCATCCAAACTGAATGGAGGGACATTAATCAGATAAACAGCTGAGAGACTTGAAATAATTCTGAGTATGATCCAGAGATCTACAGCTGATGTGGAAGAATCTGCCAAAAGAAAGAAGGTGCTTTCTTCAAATATTAACTCTGCAAATTATCCTGAACATATCATTCCCATGTTGAAACATAATCTTGGCACCATCATTCTGTGTCTATATTGTTTCTTCAACACATACACTGAAAAAAGAATAGGTGATTTAACTTAAAGAAATTGCTTTAATTGCTCACAAACAATAGGTTAACCAAAGTTAATTCACTAAGTTTACTAAGGTGTCAAGTTAAATAAACGTAAAATAATTACGCTGGAGAAAAGCGATTTATTTAAGTTGGAGCTGCATCCTTTTTTTCTTTTTTTTTGTCCTGTGCATAGAGTAGCTGGTTACATACTATATTGTTCTTGTGCTGGAAAACCTACTGGAATGGCACGGTCAAACTTTTAAAATAATTGGGAAATGTTGCAAGTTTTGGAATTAAAAGATGCTTGAGAAAATTTTCTACGTAGAATTAGAAGTAGTTTCTAGATGCGTAAAACTTGTAGAGAAATCCCCTAAAAGATTTTCAGCTGAAACATTCATGGGGGATGAATACATAAGTATCCACACTTTTCAGATGTTTCTTTAAAAAAAAAAAAAAAAACATTGAAACCACACAAAATGTTCATTCCTGTTCTTAATCGTGCTCTACTTTATTAAAACTCGACAAAAATGCATTGAAGCTTTTAGCTGTGACATGACAAAATGCTGAAAGGCTTAATGAGTCTGAATACATTTGCAACTTTCTACAATAATTTTCCTAGCAGAGAAGCATTTACAGATTTTAGTAAATGCATTCATCACGTTACTATAATGAATTACTCCTCCAAGCAGTTTGTCACCAATTACTGAGAATGGAGGATTCTCATGAAATATAAGCATAAATTTCAGGATATTGAACAGGAATTTAGTAATTATGTATGTTTGTGTTATTCGCAAACTTAGAAAAAAAACCCCAGCTCATCAGCAACAACAAACAAACAAAAAAACAATCTCTTAAGTTGTAGGGACATTGATATCTGATAGTTTTATATATGCTTTTGGCCAAGATAACAAAAAAACTGTTTATCCCTGAAATGTGGATATTTCCAAACACTCTGCCAGAGGAGCTTTGCTAAATGATCCAAACTGAGATAAACTGCCAGCAACAGTGACAGTTTTACAGGAAGTGTTGGGAGTGGTGGGAGTGAGTTGGCAGATGTAGAAACCATTAGCTGGAGTGTGATAAATGCTCTTGATGCAGCATTTATATTAGATTTAACGGCATGGCAACAAATCAGAAAACTGTAGCACAATTATTCATATGCACAAACACAAAACTTTGCATCATACCTTGTTTGGAAAATTGAATAAAATATAATCTCTTATAATGTTTTTCTTTATTACACAACCCAATTGTAAGTTCTGTAACTTCTCACAGCTGCTTCTCTCGGCTACACTAGGAAGACATTGGCAGACAAGCTCTGCATGGCAAGAGCTCAGATTTACTTTGAATTTAAAAGTTACTGGCTGTTGCATCAGATTTTAAAAAGCTGTGTAACTGTAAGATGAAGAGGATTCAGATTCAGCAGTATAGATTATATATAAAAGTGCCAATTTGCAGCTGGGGGACCAGGGGGCTTGGCTGCATTGCCACTCCCTGTTTAGAGGAATTGACAGCAGATTCTCCAGCAGACTCAAAGACTGAGTCATTTTGAGGCCAATTAGGAAGCCCCCATTAAACCCACTCTGACACCATGAAACTGCTGTGCCATCCATTGACAGGAATCAAGAACATCTGGGCCATGAAGTCTATTTCTGGATCAGACTGATGAGTGACAAGACACTAAAACATAAAGCGTTACCTCTTATAAACGTGGGCTTAAAAACATTAAAAGCTGTTGTGAAAAAGATCAGCAAAATCAAACATAACCCAAATTAGTTCAGAAATTCTGACCTAAATCTTTCACAGATTCAGAAATATAACATTAGTACAATAAAGATTTTAATGAGGTGTGGTTCTAGCGACTTACTTAGAGTGCAATCAAAGAGCTAGTGGAATAAATAAAATAAGAGCAAGTGGATAAGGAAGTAATTAGGTTCTCTCAAATAAACAAAACCATAAAATGACATCCACATTTTGGCACATTGATTTTTACATATGTGTAAAAATCCTTAAAACATGTTGATAGTGAGCGTGACAGAGTTCACATCAAGAAATTAGTTCCAATACACGATCAAGAACAGTCTTGTTGCAAACTAATTTCTACAGAGTGGAAAAAAAATGTCATCTTAAGAAATAAATATTTTTACTAAAAATATCTGGTGCTGTAAATATTAAAAAACTGGAAATTCCTCTAAAAAGATTTATAAAATATGGGAACTTTTGAGTATTAATCCATAAATTCTTCTTTCCCCAGTGTATAACTATTATTTACATATGTAGTGTCTTTTTCCCACGTCATTCAAGTGTGGTAAATAAGTTGATATGTACCTGTGTGGTAATGGCCACAAGAGGTGCTTGTATAAGCTTGTGAATATCAACAGGCAGAGCAATAATAAACTGAACTATGAGAAACTAGGCTGGGACTAAACCCATGTCCATCTTGCAACCACATAGAGGAGAAATGGAGTGGAGACACAGAAAAATATTCCAAGCTCAATGATGGAGAATTTCAGGATAGAAAGGCATCTTAGGTACTCCAAATCTCCATGACAACCATTAGGCACTATTATTCTCAAGTGGTTACTTGGGAGTGAATCTATAAAAAGCTTCTACAGTGTTCTAAAATAACAAACCTAAGCTTCCAGAGTTTGCTGAGCTCCTGGTGGATCTGGCGTGAAATAAATGATGAATTTGTATAACGGTACCTAATGCCACTGCTAGGAATGACAGGGTCTCCAAGTCTCCATAATAATGATTTATTTCAATGGTTTTGTTGTTGTTGCTGCTGTTTATACATGTGCCAATAATTGTGGCACATGTATAAACTACTGCATAATGGTACAGCTTATAATTATTAAAGTCACCATGTTGGTGAAGTTGAGTTGGAAGAACAAACAACCTAAAAGTGTATTCCAACATATTTATGCATTTCTTTATTGTTTTTTTACAATGCTTTCCTAAATTTCATTTGGCACATAAGCAGCATATAAATTAACTGTTCTTGTTCATTTAGCTTTGCAGATGTTCTCATTTGCTTTGTCAACTTTTAAAAGCATCGCCAATACAACCAATTGAAATTGTATCCATACTGCCAAATTTCACGGTAATATTATCATTGTATTGTTATATTTTATTTGATGAATAAATATCAGCTTTTGATCATAAGAGCTTTTAACAGTGTAAGTATAATGTTATTTTTAGATGTTTTACTCCTCCACACCTCCTCCATACCAAGCCACAAAACAATCAGGCCAGGTTTTCTCCTTCTCCAGGACTTGTGCAGTTCTTTGGGGTTAGGAAAAGGCCAGCTACCCTCTCTGCAGACCCCACACATCCTGGACATAAGCTGTTTCAAGTTTTACTCTCAGCACTATTAGCAAAAACTGGCCAGCACAGAGAAAGTTTCTTCCCCCAGGCTGTCTCTTTGACAAAGATAATCACCACTGTGCACCTTGAGTATTCAGCTATTCGGGAAAATAATAATAATTACACAACCACAAGCTGCCTTTTTTTTAAATAAATGTCTGCGCACACACATATACATACTGTTCCTATTGATCTTTATGTTTTTTTCCTCTAAGGTTTAAATGTTTAGACTCAATGTCTGTGCGCTGTGAACAAGTCAAAGTCCTTGTTTGTGCCTCCAGTTTTGGCTGATTATGATTCTTTTATTTTGTTGAAATATGCCCTTTTGCAGTAGGATCACAACTTCAATAAAGAAAAAAACTTATAACAGAAAGGTAGATAATTAGATTTAAAATGTAAAGTTTGTTTATTTGAATCCGAGGCGCTATTATCAAAACATATTACACTCCAATGTATGAGGAAAATGTAAAGATGTAAATAAAAAGAAAAGTTTTTCCACATGGTTATGTTTAGCTGTTTTTTTTTATGAATCAGTCAACAGTGAAATAAAGAAGCGTGTTTTAATCTCCTACACTTCAGGATGCTTTAAAATTCCCTAAACACATCAGAATGCAAATTAGATACTTTTAAAAGATCATTTTTTGCATTGCGCAAACCATTTTTGGTCACATACTAATGGAAACAAATGTTCTGGAAACCAACTATATAAATATTATATAATTCCATGTTTGCATAACAAACTTATGGTTTTGTGACTGTGTTCAGTAACAACACTGTGACAGTGGTTGAAAAATAGGGCAATCTGGTGATGTAGATGATTTGTTCAGAATATATTTAAACTACAAGTATTTAAGATTTCTGGGTCAGCTTACACAACTTTGCTAAATAATTGAGCTTTTCCTGTGTGGGAAGCACCTGGATCTTTATGGGAGGACATGCAGTCTCCTTTGAGTCATGAGAACACTTCATTACCAGTTGGAGAAGTGTAGCCAAGGGATGTAAGGCCAGTTTATTCTGCACGGTAATTCCGTACTGTGCAGGGAAAAGCTGGGAGCATGGATCATATTGACAACTGTTTAATAAAAAAGTGACAGGGAAAAAAAAAACTTACATAGAAATCACAAGGAGCACAGGGAGCCAGAGCAGAACAAAAAAAATCACAGGGACCACACAGAAGTAACAGGATTAGACAAGAAGAATGGAGAATGAGTTGTATATAAACTGGAAAGGTTGAGTATTGAACAAGAAACAGGTGACTAATTAGAAATGGGTTGCAGGTGTGTAGAAGGCAGGCTGAGTAGAGAGAGAGAGAAAGTGGCAGGGGGCGAGGGAGAGAACACAGGAGACTAGAGGAAAAAAAATCTAACACTAAGGAATAACTAGAAACTTACCGATAATTAAATTAGAGTAACAAAGAACAACTAGACACAAGACACAGACATAACAGACTAGAATCAATGAGAAGTGTCTGTCTAAGATCCTAACAGAATAAAACAAAACAGTACTTCTTCTTTGAACAAAGCATCTTTCATATTTCATATAATTTAACTGAATCATAGTTTTCATAATTATTTCTCTTCACAATTCATTGAAAAACTTAACTACTAACAGAACATACTGATATGTAATTCTTTCAGTGCAAGAAAAAGTAAATACTTATTTATGGCCCAGTTCAGAAAAATAAATAAGAAGGAATGGAATGGAATGGCAGCATGTTGGTGCGAAATGGCAGATTAAATTGGTGGGGTGATTTGGATTTTCAAATGATGCCATGCTTGTGCTTTGTATTCACAAAAACAAAATAAACTTCGTCATTTTGTCTTGGTACATTTTCCCAAATGTTGAATTTGTTGGAATAATATGTTGGGTGTAATTCCAAGAGGATCAGCACACAGTAATAGACAACTAACTAATAACTTCAAATAAGAAACCTTTCAAATTAGTGCAGTTATAGTATGATGGCACTCAGACGAGTGAGCTCGATTTTATTCTAACCATCTGGGACAAATTTCTTACAAATTTGCATAAGCATTAATCAATCAATAAGCTGATGAATAGTTTGAAAATAGTTCTAGCATTGAGAAGCTCTGTAACATTAGTTCTGATTTGTTTTTTAGTATTGCTTTCATATTCTTCACGTTCATATTCTTTTGACTGAGGTATTTCATCTTTGGATAATTACTCCCTCTGTTTTTGGACATTCTGCAGCTGGAAAGGATTTTTACTCTTACTTGGTTTTACTTTCAAACAATTTTTATGATGCTTAAGAGGAGTCTTCCTGGATGGAGATTAGTGTCAAAACAGTGTTTCACTTCTTGGGTACCATCTTGGAAATAATCAATTTGAGGACTACTCATATTAATGTGCATTTTTTATGATGGAGCTAAACAGGCATTATCAAGACTGTGCTGTCTTTTAAGAAAACACACATATTTCCAGCTAATGTGCATGTTCTCTCAATTTTCAGAAGCAGCATTCAAAATTGACTCGATTTGCAGAAATGGACGATGAAGGCTGTGATGATTACTGAATTTAGTAAAACTCCACAAACAAGGTCCTTCTTATGGATGAAGTTTGAGGTGATTCCATATTTTGTATGAAAAAAAAGTATAAAATGATATGTGAAACACTCCCTGTTTATATAAGCATGTAAATATCCCGAAGAAGATAAATAATAAACACCATGGCATTAGTTATCTGTATTAGGTGTTAATGAGCCAGCTAACTCAATGAAACATCATCTGGCCTTTCGCCTGCTTGAGCTACTTTTGCTGTATCTCTCAGTTATTCTCAGTGACAATCTTTTTTTGAAGTGGTCACACAAAGTTTAATCTGTCCATCTCTTCTTGTCTGCGCTGAACAAGCTGACGGATGGCTTTAGCTGCAATGATGAAACACAATGTGCTGGTCCGAATGTCCACAGCAGCCACTGTTATTGCTGGCTCTCGTATCCATCATCTCTTCCTCTCCCCTCGTCGCTCTTCCTCCTCCTGCCAAAGACCTGAAAGCTACACTCTTTGTGAATGTCACACAATGCACACCGCAGCATTGTCCGTATCCATCCATGTCTTCGCTCTCCCCTCCATCCTCGCCGATCAGGAGAACCTCCCTTTCCTGCCTCCCTTCTTTTGTCCCTCCCTCACTCCCACCACTCCCGCTCCCAGGCTGCATTGCATGCACCTCCCTTCCCCCTCCCTCGGCGCTCCATTGTGAGTGCTCGGTTCAGCAGCCTCAGCCTCGCTTCTTCTGCAGTATGCAGTTCTGCCTCGCTGTTGAGACTGTGCAGCCCGAGCCAAGCGTGGCACGGCCTCCTGTTCCGGCTCAGGGGAGGGGAAGGGAAGCACTTCTATAGCTGCAGGAAAACAAGACAGCGGCTGGACTCCGGAGCTCATCTACAGACAGAGAGACCCCGAATATTTACTGGCGTCTATTGATTTGTTTTGTTAGAGCTTCAAAAATGCCTTCCCCCTTCCTCCTGGTCTCTACCAAAATTCATTGCAAGGCTGACGAATGTCGCTTAAATCATCTCTGGTTGCCTTGACTGCAAGCACGCATTGTGAAAAAATCTGATTTACTTTCAGTATTTACTGAATGCATCAGATCTAAGAGCTCCCATCATTTTGTGTCCAGAAATGCATTACCTAGCATGAACTATATGGTGCACTTATGTGAGTTTAATAAAAAAGAAAACTAAGTTGCTGACCAACAGGGGATAAACCTGTAAACCATTAATTTTCTGTCGAATTCCAAAAGTACTATTTCTGTCTAAAATCCTGCAACACTCTCTTTTTATTTTATTTTTTTTGCCTGTCCTTGCCTTTAGAAAGAAAAATATAGATCAATCAAAATGGAATTGACATGTCACATTTTGAGGAAAAGAGAAAAACTGTTATGGTCAGAAAAATAATGAGCTAAACAGGTTTAAAAAAGAGGTTAAAAAAATATTACTTTATTTTACAAAATTCAAAATATATTTAGATTTTGCATTAAACAGAAACAACAACTACTTCCCCAAACAAAACCAGCAGTTATTGAGTCTGTATTTTATTTACAATTTAAGCTCTGACTCCCGAAATCCAACATATATCCTAAAAACAAAGTGTCAACATATCTGTCAACATCTTGCATAAAACGCTGCGTACCAATAAGAAATATGAAAGGCTGAGAGAACATTTGGTAGTATGTTGTTGTTTCCTAGCGCTGTCATTTGTCTGGATTTAATGCCCCTCCTCTAAAATCCATCCAATGGGCCCTGAGCTGCTACAATCTGTGACCTTTAGCGACTCGTAATTCTCTCTGCAGATGTGCCCTTGGAGGATTGGAACACAATCTGACACGGCTTTTAAGTGTTGCATTCAACCACCTGTAAAATCACACAAATACATGACGAAAAATAAAGCTGCATGTTTGGCAGACCAGATCTTTTTATGTAACTGTCCATTTTGCTCCACTGGCATGTCCCTCTGTCCTTTTTTTTATGTTTCTATCTACAGAAATGTAGAAAGATAAACTAACTCTCGGGCAAAGTTTAATATTTAAGTCTTTGGAAAGTAAGATTGTATAGAAATATATTGATTTATTAATTTCCTCAGTAAACGCCATAGATCCAATATTGTATTTACATCATCTTCAAAATAAAAAATACTCCTAGACCAACAATTTCATGCTTTCTGGTTGCTGCTCTATCATCTCAACCACCAGTCGGTTGTGTGAGATGGGGACTCCTACTAAACCTGGTTCTGCTTGGGCTTTCTTCCTGCTATAAAGGATGGTTCCTCTCCACTGTCGCCCAACACTTGGATGAGGGATTACTGCAAAGTCAATGAATCAACCAAACTGGCAGGTACGTAAAACACGTTGTGGTTAACTGTGGCAATATATTATCAACGTAGAAATGGTGAGAAAATTGAAAATATTGAAAATCAATCTTCCTTGAATGATTTTAAAATATATTTGTTAAATATCAATACTGATACATTATAAAATATTGTAAAATATTGACTACTTGTGATATTTCTAGTAGAAATGTATAACTTCCAGTACATCACAATCCGAATACTTTTATTGTTAATTTAATTTCAACGCAGCTCATCCAAAGACAAGGTATGTGGACCTGCAGCTGTTGAAGGCTTTAACCCTTTATTTATTTAAGTCTTAATGAATATATTTCAGTTTTTGTGACACTGGATCTATCAATCCCTAATTCAAATACGTATTTTTTTCCACTTTGTTCCAAAAAATCTTTAACAATATTTAAATCAGAATTTTTCTGTATGACTTGAAAAATTGTTTTAAATTAGCTTTATATCTTTTATTTTTATTTACACTGTGGAATCACAGTGTAAATAAAGTACATCTCATAAAAATAAACAGGATTGTATTAGAACTGAATTTAACTGAATTTAATTTTATTAAAATTTGACAGGGCTAATGCCAGCCATCATTACTGATCCCTAATCATCCTTCATTTTACACTGCTTTGACCTAATGAATATCTTAAGGAGCAATAAACCCCAACAAGTGACAAATAAAGGGAAATAAATGTCTTTGATCTTGACTGCTGTAGTTTTTAGTTTTTTGTAGTTGCTCTTTGATGTAGTCTTATTTAGTTTGAGGTTTGGGAGAGCATGTTTTTCTAGTCTTTATCTTTTTTGAACTTTTTGAACTGGGGAAACCTTGCAATGATAATGATAATAAACATTTAAAGGTAACTGGCTCCATTGCATGCATATTTGCAATTGTGATCTTGTCAAACTTGACTTTTCAGGTTCAAAACGGACCTACCTGCCTGCCTTGTCACATTTGTGCCCACACTTCAGTTTCTGTTTGTCTTAGGAATGCTACATTCTCACTTGGATGGGATTTAAAGTAAGGAACCAGGGTCTTATTGCTTCGGTAAATAATATTTCTCACCAATCACAGAGTGTGATGCAAAGTTTTCAGGAAATTGCCCAAATCTGCTATTTGACCTACAATTATTTTGGTATATTATAAGTTGTACAAATGTTACTGTATATTTCAGCACATGGCTGAATAAGTTACAGATGAATACTGTTTATTTCGCTACTGTCACCTATTATCATTCTAGAACTAAGGATGGGCATTCTGGTGTTCCTAAATCTGAAGAACAAAATGAAAATGAAACAAGTTTTATAGCACAGCATAACATTCCTTTGCTTGTGGCTGTTTCCATTAACGATTCTGCATTGCATAAACAAGCTACCTCTTCAGAAATCAATGCCATTAATTGCCAGTTTGAGCAGACCTGCAGAGGCAACTTTAAAAGAAACGTAACAACAATTTATACTCACAAGAAATAGTTATTTCCCAATATTTGGAAAGCACTGTTCTTCATACACTTTAAGTAGGCCTAGCACAAAAATGACAGATAGACGTCATTCTGGTCAGCTACTGCAGAAACAAACCATATAAAGCTTTGGAGAATCTAGATCCGTTCCCTGCAGCTCTTTCCCAAGCCTGCCTTCTGAATAATTCAGCAGCCAAGGTCATGGCGCTAAAAACCCGCTCTTATCTGTCTTTAATGCAAACAGTTTGTTTTGACACCTTTAAATCTTTATCAATATGTGAAGCCTCCAGTAATGACCACAATGAGAATCCTTCCCCAAATAATAACCATTTAAGAGCAGGTTTAATGATGCAACTGCAATGATACGTTCTATTTCTGTACACACGTGCGATCAGTGTTCTAGATGAAATAATTTTTGGGGTGTAATAAGGTGCTTTTGCACCTTGTTACACTCCCAGTGATGTGCAATAAAATTCCCCAAACAAAGGTAATTCACACAACACTATGTAGAACACAACACAAGACTATGGCTAAAAAAAATCCTATCCATTTTACATGTCAAGTTTTCATAACAAGGCCAAAGAAATTCACATAAACCGCGAACAGTAACAGCTGCAGCATCCAAACCGCAGCAGAGAAGGAGAATACCGAAATAAAATGCCCCAAATCAAATCAATCTTTTTTCCATTTAACCCAACAGTTTGACTGAAAGCACTACACTTGTTACTATCTATAGTTTTCTCAGACTTATGAAAGGTCCAGAGCTGGTCCTGGTCCGGCATCAGTAGTGATGCTCTCTGAATATTGCACAAGGTGCGCAGCTGACTTCTGAGGGGGTGGAGAGACGAGCAAACCCTGCATGATGGCCTACAGCACTTAGACTTGTGTTATGAAGAAGATTAGTCGTCCATTTGGGTGCCTAATCAAAAATGCAAATTGTACCTTTTATGTTCAAATATTACAATTTTATAAAAGGTTTTGAGTGATATATCTACAGGTTATGACTAAATGCAGTTTTTTTGTACATTGTCTGCTTCTTAAAAGGAGAAATTTTTACCCCACTAGGTGATGTTTCATTTTTTTTGTCTTTGTTTGCAAGTAGAGTCCAGCCAATGAAGGAGCTCTGTGATGGTTTAGGCATTTCCATAGAGACGCTTGTAAAACAATGTCTATGGGCGGATTTCTGCTTATTATTAAATCCCCTCACCAAGACACCACTACAGTGGACTTCATTAACCTTCAATTTGCAATCAATATTCATCACTCCACCTTCCTGGCAACTATAATGTGATGTTGGAGGTGATGGGGGGCAGGGGGGGGAGGGGGGGTTCACAATTTGCAGCGGCCTTACCATTCCGTGCCAGCTGATGACGATCCCAGTCCGGAGCCAGTCCCTTTCAAAACATCCCGACGAGAAACAGTGCAGTGACCATCGCTGGAGGCGTAAAAAAACACGTTCATGCGGATGAGCAAAAGGCTTTTTTTTGTTTGTTTGTTTTTTTTTTCCCTCCTCTTTTTTTTCTTTTCTTAAAGACGAAGGAGCGATGAAGAAAGAAAACCAACTGAAAAAAAAAAAGCAGGGATGGACGGAAACTGAGGTTTGCTGATGCTGAATCACTCTATCCCTCCCAGCTCACCACCTTGCAACCATTGTGCTGCAAGATGCTGGCCGTACCATTGTGAGCCTACCAGAGCTGCTCCGGGGACGGAGAGGGAGGGATGAGGGAGGGGGAAAAAAAAGAGGAACGGGGAAATATGTTGCCATAGCAACCGCCCAGGAGCACGTCTGACGTCAAAGCCTCGGCAGAGGGAGAGAGACGGTGCGGAGAGGAAGAGATCACGATGGGTATGTTTCATCAAGAAACAGCAACATCTTCGTTGTACAAAGGAGCAAAGTCCTTCATTGGAGGAAAAATGACATTTCATAGAACATGTTATTATCATCATTATTTTTGTTTTATTATTATTTATTTTTTTTAGTTTAATTGCACTGTTTTTAAAAGGCAATATAATGGGATAAAAATAGTATTCCAGTCAAAAGGCAAGAAAAGAAAAAGATATTTTGAGCAGAACTTTAAAAGAATCCAGAACATCGGAAAGTGTCGATAAACATGTCGACCTAAATGTGCTTTGCTGTATTATGAACTTGCATGCAACACTTATCTGAAGAAGACAAAAACATTCCTATTAGAAATATTTTTTTAAATAGATGCTTATTAGAAAATATCAAATTGTGCTGTTACAGTCCCCTTTAACAAGTCACAGTGTAAATCAGTTACTGCCTTATGTAAGACTTGAAGGATAGGTGACTAGTACAATAATTACCCAGGTGAAAACTGAACCCACACATGCAATAATAAGTGTGATGTCAGTTTTTTTTTTATCCCTTCAGAGTGATTTATGTAGATAGGCTGTTATTTCAGGGAAAGCGTGATATTTACTCCATTTACCAGGCATGGACAGGGTCAGATAACTCTAAAACGATGTGAAGGGCCATGTAATAATGACTAATAATCACTAGATGGCGATAGACAGATCATAAACAAACTCAACTTTGAAGTAGTCCGAGGGAAGGAAACACTCAGCTGTGGATTGCTTCCTGAGTGTGGCGAAAATGAATCACTTTGATGCTGAGAAGCCCACAGTCTCGATTTTCACTGACTTTCAAAGAAATACCGGCTTCCACAACCACAGGATGAAAAGAGATAAAAGCATGTTTTCATAGAATAATATGTCTCAACAAGGAACAGAAAGTGGTGATCATATCATCAACTATTACAAGTGTAAGTTAGTCAAAGGCATATACACCACCAACTGAAATATCTTTTTATTCAATTTATACAGACCATATTTTTTCTTTATAGGCACCAGATGGATGAATGGATATTTTTATTTATTTATACTAAAGAAGCATACATAAAAATATACATTAAACAGACATTGAGTAAGTGATTTTTAGATTAATAGGTGAACATAATGTGACTAAATCGTTTAGGTACTTGCTGAAATAGTAATGATAGTTTCGACAAGGAAATCTGTGATAAAAAAAATACTCTATATGCTAAGTGTATGATAACCTTTCTGGTGATATGAACAGTTTAATTATTCATGCTATATGATAAGGTGGCATCTGCAATGACTTTCAAAAAGCCATCTTTCTGTGAGTAAGGAAAATGTTTATAAGCCTTTTTTCTAAGCTGTGTGCAACAGGTGTAGAGGTGGTATGTTGTCTTACTTTAAGCAATATAATCCCCAGGAAAATTGAGGAGTTTTCTTTTCCTTTTTATGTATTTTCTGCTGCAATTTTGTGTTTATAAACTTGTATACAACTTGTAAAATGTTGCCTGTTGATATGATCCTTTGTTTGTCTGAATACTGTGAAGATACTTGTTTGCTTACAAGATTCATAATTAAACCATAAAATATGAATCACTTCAAGGTAACCCCCTCTCCCCCCCAAAAAAACAAACAAACAAACAAACAAAAACAAAACAAAACAAAACAAAACATTTACATTTTGTACATAAGCTAGAACGCCGCCAAAACACGTTCTCATCTGTTGCTACGTTTGTGTTTTTTTATGTTTTATTATTTTTGACTCATGTCATGCTACATTTATGGTAATTCAAAGGGAGGGGATTTGTACCCCACAGACAATTTAATAAACCAGATTCTGCTCAACGTTTCCCTCCCGGTTGTGTGTTGCCATGGCAGTGGTTAAAATGACAGTCCCCCCAGGAGCGAACCAATCAGCGGCCAGTCTTAGGTGTCCGGTTACTCCCAGTCAGCCCAAGCTAAGCTGGCAGAGGGAGGGCTCGTTCCCCTGCTCCGCAGAAATGGTAACTTTGTTTCGCTGGAGGAGAGCTCGTAACTGTGCCGAAGCGATTAGACTGGATTCCCAAAGAAATAGAGAAATATTTTAATGTAATATATATATATATATCTTTTTAACTTTTACTTTTGGCTGAGGTTTATTCCACGTAGAGGAGCATTAAAGTGGAATGAGTAGCATGACCTGTTGCCTGTCTTCTTCGCCGTGTAGTTAACTACAATCCAAGATGTTGCTTTGTGGATGGGATGGCGTCTGGTGCAGTTTGTGTTCGGACTCGTAGCTTCGTCGGAGTACGAACATTTATCCCTGAATTAATTGTCTAACTCTTCTTTCCTGGTAAGCTTCGTTTTAAACTCACTTAATTTTCTCTCTTATTTTATTTGCATGTGTTTTTGGCTAACTTTAGCCCAGCTGTGAAACCTGAAGGATTGAGTCAGCTGGAGTGAGTCTTAAGTCTTTTTTCAGTGTGTTGACTAAACAGGTAGCTTACCTACTATCCTTTAGATTGTTAGAATCACTTTATTTTGTTAAATGCAACGTTATATTAAGCTTATGTGTATATGTCTGGCTGCCCCACATCACTAAAGTAAAAGCATTTTTAATTGGGAGGGAGGGAATACTACTATAAAAATAACACGCCATGTAACTGTTTCAAACATAGCTTGGCTCTCCCTGTTACCAAAGCATTTAGAGCCATATAATCATTATTGACTAAAGGTTTTATGAATTGGTATGTAAGAAGGTAAGTTAGACCCCCTCCCCCTTCATTAACATCAAAGTATACTGAAGTTAACCCAAAGTGAAAGGTCAAGGAAAGCTAAGCTAAAGAAGACTGAGGCTGGGTGAACATTCTCCTCTAAGCTGTCATGGAGAAGGTGATGTGAGCATCATTCATAGGAAAAAATGAGCAAAAGTAGTTAAAGGGTAGGGTTTGTGGGCAGAAGGCAGGCTAGAGTGAAGTTTTGCTTTAAAAAAAAAAAAGGGAAAAAAAAGAATGCTCTCCATGTCACAGTTCTCATAGCAACCCTGTGATTAACAGAAATGGAACAGATGAGGTCCAGACCAAAATGAGAAATAAGGACTGTTGGTCCAGAGCTGGGCTGATAACCAAGGAAATAGTCATAGCACTTCAAGACAGGCTTCACTGAAAAACAAAAACACTGAGTGGAGCTCACTGGTTTGTGAAGAAGGAAAACAACCCCCTAACTAGAATATAGTGCAATATTCAGCGCTGTATTGGCCTGTGTTTTGTGTAATCTGGAAAAGTACATCTGCTAATGCTATAGATGGTATGCAGATCACAAAAGAATGTGAACTAACCACTGGGTTTTCCCTTTAATTTAGGTGAGTCACTGCTGATGCTAAATCCCTACTACTGTTTTGTTCACATGAAGCACATTTAAGACCCAGCTGGGAAACGTCAATTCTATTTTTGTAACATATTAGAATAAGAAAGAACTTCATGTATGCAGAGCCAAAATCTTCTTGACTTTAAAGCGAGAGGTTCCTCTAATTGGCTACAGCTCTGATCATGAAGTGTGTGTGTGTGTGTGTGTGTGTGTGTGTGTGTGTGTGTGTGTGTGTGTGTGTGTGTGTGTGTGTGTGTGTGTGTGTTTTTGTTGTTAATTACATATATACATTTTTAAAACTTCCACCACATCCTGGTCTAAACACACCAATTGCTCTTTTAGTTTAATAAAAATTAGACAAATGTTAGTGGCAGATCTTCTGACATATACATATGACAATTTTATGATCACATTGGGGTTTTTTTGTCGTCAGAAATATTTTGCACATATATTTGCTCCTTTTGATATAGTGGTTTTTGAGAAAGGGTCAAAGTCGGAATTGGCAGTGTTTTAAATTTAAAAGAAAACCATAAATTGTTTTTAACTAAAGAAATTTCCTAACTGATCCAACTCCAAACTAATTAACAAAAAATAAATGTAAAAGCATACAATTATTAGAAAACATCTTGGTTGTATTTGATGATGCGTGTGTTGTCATTTTACCCCTATTTTTATTGACTTATAATAATGCTCATATCTTCTCAATTGATACTCAAAAGCCTTTTTTACTCTGAATAACAGACCTTGTAAATAATCTGAAATGCCCACAGCTTGATGAACCACATTTTATAACATTGATTTTTCATCTCAGCAACATCCAGTTGTTTGGCTTTATGATGCCACATCAGACACAAGCAACTATAGATGAAGAGACATGCTTGAGATTTGCCTTTTACTCGGATCTATAAAAAAGTTAATGTAAATTAAAACTAAAACTCTCTTACTGCAATTAACACACACTTCGGTAGATGCGGTGAAAACAGTATTTGAGGAACCAAGACAATAATGCATCTCATTTGTTTGCTTTTGCAAGTGATTATAATTATACAGAGACTTGATTCCTATTTGTTGAAAAATCTGAAGGTTTTGCTACTAACATGACTCGTGTTTCCGAGGCTATAAAAAACAATAACACAATTGATACACTTGTTGCTTTTATGCAACAATATTTCTATGCAAATGTAGAGCTGCAATATGACAAATGGATTGTGGTCATTTTGTCCCTCTTTTGAGTACAAAATGAAATCCTCTGTCACAACAGTCACTATACCAGGCCTATGGTTCGCACCGGTTGCTTTGTGCCCACTGTAATATCTAAAAAAGTCTCATTTTACATATAATATTTTGTAAAAATATGAGAGAGAGAATCTTTGTTTGACACTATGATGCAACATGCAAACACAATATACAGTTTTTCTATCTAATATTTACACTGATTTATTTTCAGTGTCACATAATTTGTAATACCTGATCATGTTTGCATTTCTTTGTGCTGCTCCGTTGTGATGTTAACATTTCTTTCCCAAAATTGTGAAGAAGGCGAAGCGCCCCTGTGAACATTATGATGCCCTTCTTCAATTTACCCAAAGTGACTTTCTTTGAATTTTATTCCAAGAAAAGACTACAGTGCATATATACACAACATCACTTCACTGTAATTGTCAGTGGACATTCCAGATGTGGCTCTGCTTCAGAATGACTAGGTTGCATGATAGATATACTAGTCCTGTGTTCCCATTTCAGTAGTTCAGTAATGTTCAACCTGCTTTTGATTTGGTACGAATATGAAATATTACCCCTATACATCTCCCAGAAATGTTGGCTAAGATTACAACCTTATGAAGGCCATGTGTGCCCAAGATCTTTCTAATTCTAAGAAGAGAGTAGTTGTAAGTAATGGCATTAGTTCATTTTAAATTTGTTTCTGAATTTTACTGGCAAGAATAACCTTAGGAACATTTTTTAACCTCTCTGTTGGCACAATTCACTGCTTCTGCTTCTTCCCTCCAGATCCGCTTGCCAGCTCGGAGTACAGTTCTGACTTTTGGACGATATTATCAAATTAATTCTCATGGCATGTATGCTGCATTTCCCAAAATTAAAAGCTGAATCTCATGTAACTTCTGTGGGCTTGTCTCTTTTAAGAGCTTTAATGTTTTCTGTTTCTTGAAATGACAAACTGAATAATTAACTTATGTAGCACTATGAAGTCGAAGGACATTTTTAGGAAACTGTTTTCAAATCCATCCAATGGGTTCTGTCACACACAGGAAAGTGGGTGGAAGTGCTGCGTAAAGATCTGTCACATTTCCAGGCTTATTTCTTTTAAAATCCTTGTGACTATAGTCAAAACTCTGAAACTCTAACCAGCAACAGCAGTAGTCTGATCTTTAGTCGTTGTTTTTTCTTGTTTGCTTTTGAAGGCAGGATGTTTTAATATACAGAGAGACCCGGGAACAAAAAAAAATCCAGATAGTTGGCAAACCTGAAAGAGCAAGAGGCTGTGCGGTGGTGAGGGCTTTCTGCTTTTAGATTGCCGAACACCCTCCGTAATGAGCAGAACCAATGAGAGTAGTTGGCCTGTACGCCGGTCTCAGCACGGATGAAAAACATTCCACTGTAGGTCTCTGCTGAAATAACAAGGGTCACAAAACAATCCGCCCTCACAGCACCCGCTCTCCCCTTTCTCATGGGTAATGAAGTAGATGGTTGGTGTATCCCACTTGTCCTCAAACTTCACGCCTCCCATTTACTAGAATGGTTAACCTGCATTCCTGCATAAACATTTCAGCTCGTGACAGGTTTACTCATTAGCTCTCTTCTGAAAACTCCAATTCATAGAAAGGACATTGTTTCACATATTGCTTTCAGAAAAGCAAAACAAAACAGGAAAAAAATTTTGACCAATCAGTTTACTGGCCCAGTTTACGGCAAGGATTTCTGGATAAATGATATGCACACATTTAGCCTGTAGTGTCAGATGCAGAAAAAGTGTTTGATCGCCTCGCTTTGTGATGGATTTTCAGGAGACGGCAGGGATTGTTTGAGCTTGACTGAAGTATGTGTGCATTGATTTGATGGATTTTCATGAAATTTTTGGAGACATTTATGGTTCTTGGAGATCTCAAAGCGGGTCCGATTTTTCATCTGTTCACCTAGATACAGTGCAGGCTCACTTAACTAATTGATTGCACTTTAACTTTGCTGACCTCTAATTTTCTTACTCTTTATATTAGACTCTGAAACTTAAACAGTAAGTTGAATTTGGGGTTTTGCGAACCAATATCCATGTAGCGCTCAGAAGATTGGTTTAGAACAGGGATGTTCTCTTTAGGAACAAGCCTGACATTTACATCGTAATCTGACAGAAAACTCCAACATCGCTTGTTCACAGCGTCGATTTACAGTTTGGGCTTTTTATGCTCGTGTGACCCATTAGATGTAACAAAATCTGTATTTGTTCCTTCGGATGTTCAACTTTACCGTGGCTCGAATAGTTTCTGCGCAGCCTGTTTGCAAAACTGGTTTGCTTACATTGGTGTCATGCCATTGATGAATTAGGAAGATTAGAAACCATTGTCACCACTGCAGAGCAGTGGCTGGAGTACAGACAGAAACTGTGACACATCGGGAACAGCTTTGCATGCATCTTTTATCTCATTCACATCCCTGCGTGAATGACTCGACTGGGACATAGAGCGAAGCACACACATCCTGTTTTAAATGGGGGCGAGGGGCATTGGTTGGATTACCATACAAATAAATTAAAGGAATGTTTAGTTTCCTAATGTAACAGTGAAATATTGTGTTTTGTCAGCCGTTGAGGGACTGGTTTTGTTCTGAGCCTGACCCAGTTTCAGGTTTTACAACACGTAATTGGAAAACAGAAGTTTACATAAGACACAGCAAAAATACAGCTGTAAGATCGCAGTAAAAAGAAAAAAGTCAGTTATATGACCTGATCAGGTTTATTTCTAAGCATGCAACCGATCTTTGTCTTATCTGCAGCACCTCAGTGGCACAGATAAACTTCAGATCATAAAATATAAAGGACAATATATGCATAAATGTGTAAACTTCCACATTAATATACCCAAGTTTTCTGAACTCGGTAATATTGATTGCCTTTACCAGTAAATTTCAGACTTTAAGAGTTAGAGGGATGTGTTAATCACTTGCTTAAAGGAAACCTCTTGAAAATTGATTTTAATTTATGGTTGTAAGGCAATAAAACAAGAAAACTTCAAAAAGGATTTTCCAGAGGCCGTAGTTGCTGACATGAACAGAACTGTGACTCGGAGGTGCTGCCTTTGCATTTTCTGTGCTGTGCTGATCTGCGTCGAGGTTTCCTTCCCAGTGCTCTGAGGGGTTTTCCTTTTCTTCGAACAAGGCAAAAGTCAAAATTATTTCTTTTTTTCTGCTTGGTGCTGCTTATTAAGGTAACAGGACAAAATGTCAACTAACTTGGAAGAAAGAAAATGATCATTGGAATTTTAAATGAGAAAACAAAATCTGTGCATGTTGAAGAATGTTTGTGTTCATGTGTTTGTAGGTGATAACTGTGTGTTTTGCTCCCTGTGCAGGGAAGATGC
This sequence comes from Micropoecilia bifurca, assembly GCA_903067075.1. Lineage (NCBI taxonomy): Eukaryota > Metazoa > Chordata > Actinopteri > Cyprinodontiformes > Poeciliidae > Micropoecilia > Micropoecilia bifurca. The sequence continues at coordinate 27,051 of CAEGAF010079047.1, forward strand.
ATGTGTCTCTGGCAGAAGCCCTGGAAGTTCGAGGGGGGCCGCTCCAGGAGGAGGAGGTATGGGCGCTGCTCAGTCAGAGTGCAGAAAGCCTCCAAGAACTTTTTAACAAAGGTATGATGTGCAAAGACAATGATTTTTTTCCCCCTTATTTCTTTCTGTTGCGTGGGCCAACTTTATTTTTCATGCATAATTACTTGTAAAGAAGAATAAGACTGAAAAGCCTTTTTCTGAGAGTTTCATACTGCTACTGAAGCAAAAGCTAGTAAATCTTTGTCCTCCTTTCTTTAAATGAAATCAGAAACAGAAAATGCAAACTTGCATGTCATGTTGTTTTTTTTCTTTTTCTGATTGCTTCATTTGCTCATTTTTAATGCCTAGTAGACTGTGAGGTAACCTTGGGCATTTTAATCTTCTTTGCCACTGCTGTGAGGCTATCTTAGTTGTCCTTGGCGGCACAGGCAGATAAGGTTTTCAGCTTCCAGAAACACTTTGTTTTTTGAGAAAACTCAAGCGGTGGGTGACTGAGCCAAGTTTGACGTTAGAGACGCTAAAGAGGATGCGAGCCTGCAGAAATCTTGACCTGGACTGTCACTTTGAAAACACTTTAGGGGGCTCCTTGTTTCACTCATCATTCCAGTACACCTGATTACACAAACTGAAAGTATTGTCTAAACAGTTGACCATTAAAATTTTCCACTAAGCATTAACTTGTATCCAAATCTCTGTTTCTGGGGAAAACCAGCTTGACTTCACTTTCTGGTTTTGCTTAGTGAAGCTTGGTGATGCATATCCTATCATGCTGCAGAAAAGCTTCCTTATCAGTGAATGCTTCCAAATATGCCTCAGCAGCCGAGGTCACATTTATGATGAAGGGATTTTGGAGAAATGATTTGAATAGTGTCTTTGTGAAGGCTTCTGACATAAACCAAGCAGCAAAGCTGGACACTTGAAGGTTTTCTTCATTATTTTGTCTTACATTTGCTGCATTCTCCGTTGTATTTAAAGCACAATTTTATCCTTTCAGTATGTAGTTGTACTGTGTAACTTGTGGCTGCTGGTGTGTGGAGCTTTAGACTGCTGAGTGAAGCTAAAATTTGAATAGCAGATGTTGGCCCCAGTAATTACAGCTACTGAACTATGTAAAGTCTGTTTGGAACAAGAATGTGTTATTAATGACAAATGTTCTAACTTTAAATGTAGCCTTCTGTTTTCTTTTCATCTGTTTACGCAGTGAAGGTGAGCATAAAGATTAGGAGATTATCTTCAAATATGAAACTACCGTATTTTCCGCACTATAAGACGCACCGGATTATAAGGTGTATAGAATAGACGCTACAGTAGAGGCTGGAGTTACGTTATGCATCCACTAGATGGATTTAACGGAATATCAACAAAACAGTCTGACTCTGGTCGGCAAGGAGAGCCTTCCTGGGCCGGGCCGGGGCGTGGCTGGACGATGATGTCTCTTCTCCGTTCGCGCACAGCATGTTCGTGGAGAACGTGGTGCTAAATGACCTGCAGACGACCTGATTATCAGGTTGGTAGGTAGATCGGTCAGTCAAACTTTATTAACAAACCAGCGTTCTGACAACTATCCCAGCATGCACCGTGCGCTTCTTCTTCTACAGGCGAAAATGAAGTCGGCAGCTGCTTACCGTAGTTGCTAGACCTATTGTGGCTCAATATTTGTCCATATATAAGGCACACCGGATTATAAGGTGCACTGTCGGCTTTTGAGGAAATTGAAGGTTTTAGGTGTGCCTTATAGTGCGGAAAATACGGTAGTACATTTTTCATGCGTAAACTGCAGTGGTTACTGTGTTTTTGCTTAAGAAGGATTTGTTTTCGTAATTGATCCGAGTTTGTCTGATTAGTGAAAGGATTTTCCCAGTATGCTTCCATGTTTTGTTTGAGTATGTGGTCACATTTGTCTGCTTGAGTGTTCTTACAGTAGCTTGCAAAGCCACTTATGTGTTTTGCAATTTTACGTTTTGTCACATGCAAACCACAAATGTCATGTATTTTATATGACAGAAGGAGGATGATGCATAGTTTGGAAAATATATTTGTACACACACCCTTTTGCTGCAATCAAAGCTGAAAGACTTTCAGGTTTTGTTTTTGTCAGCTCTGTGCTTCGTTGCAAAAAAAAAATTAAGTTCAGTCAGATTATATGGAGATGGAATGTAATGGTATAGCGTTTAAAAGTACCCAGATGATGAGCAACTTCTTTAACCTTTTCTGCTATTTCTACAGATTTCCATGTGAATTTATGCCTTGATCAACTCGTTACATGAATATTATTTTATCTAGCCATTTTGTTGCAGCTGTGACCATGTTTTTAAAGCTTCTGTCCTGATGGAAGACAAACTTTTGCTTTATGATTTTTGTTGCTTCAGTTCTAGCGAGTTTTCCTCCAGGGTTTCCATGTATGTAGCAATTTCCCAGCTGATAAAAGGGATCCCCACAGCATAATGCTTCTACCTGTGTGTACACAGTGTGGACAGTCTGTGTGCCTTCCGTCACATGGACTATTTTGCATGTAGACTAAGAAGTTTAATTTTAGTCCATCCACTTTACAGTTGAGCAAACGGTCCATAAAATCCCAATAAAACACATAGAAATGTTTTATTGTGTGGTTGTGCTGTGTAGAAACTCTAGGGGTGTGAATACTTTTGTAGGGCACTGAAAGTCTGTCCAGATCTTTAATTACACTCCAGATGCTCTGTGTCAGCGTAGCAGTAAAAATGACCTAGAATGTGTGAACACTCAATTTTATAGAGCGGCGATTCAGAATCACTTCCTGTCAGTAATACTTTAGTTGCTCGTCAAACAGCAACAGCATATTTTTATCACAATTATCATGGTAATTTATCAAAAATCATGATTACTTTCTCAGAAACTCTTTGTATTTGATACTTACCCATGTCAAATATACAGTAAGATCTTTGGATGATCAGATGGGTTTTAAACAGGAAACCTGTATTTACTTAGTAAATTCCAGCTTTTGAAAGCAATCCCCCCCCAGTTCTTCAGATCGAGCTCCCCTTTTCCTCTGCTCTTCTCAGACTAAAGTATGAGTTGAAGAAAAGAATTTTGCAGCACTGCTCAAGCATTCCTCTGTATATTTTTAAAACAGTCTCTAACCAAAGCACTGCCTGTGGCTTCGTAGGAAAAGAGAATTGTGCTGTGTAGTCATTCCTTTTTGCTTCCATGCTTCAAGATTTTATTTATTTATTTATTTATTTTTAAATGCAGGCCAGGAAAGCAACATGTGTTTGTGTTTACTTCAGTCAGCTCGGATATCCATAAATGCCAAAGCCCTTTGCAAGAAACAGCCACTGTGGTTGGATATGTCTTAAGTGTGAGGCATTTGGGCTTTAAATATCTGGACAGAATATGATACTAACATTGAGTTCTAGAACATTGTTTTTTAATGCTGTGGGTCTCTGAGCTTGTTTGGCACCATCTAAAAGTTTATCTGAAGAAAGCCAAGTTCCCTTTCTGTCTTATATCCATGTTCATGTTTTGAATTGTCTGATTCCATCTCCAGACCCAGCAGCCATGGGCTTCATCATCTCACCCTGGTCCCTCCTGCTCATGCCCTCTGGCAACATTTCATTTACAGACGAGTATGTCACCCAGGAGGACTTAAGAGCTTTCACAGCCCCAGAGGTCATGGAAGGCAACCCCTTGAATTCAGTTTCTGACATTGAAAAGGTATTTCATGCTTAGATCATTCACACTGGGACAGAAACATTTAACATTCTTTGTTTTATCTTTGTCTTGATTCATTTCTAGCCAAGGTCTATGGTGCTCTCCCTTAAATCAACCAGAGCAGAGATGTACCAATCTAAGCTTTTTGGGCCATGTTATTCTCTTTTACCTTGAGAACAAAGATTTTTGAGAGATTCCCGACATTTCCAAATCCTGCATAATTCACAAAGGTTGAAAGCTTAACAAGATAAAATAGAGCAACACTGCTGTGAAGTTTTCATCGTTCTGTTATCTGCTCAACATTTTCCTTCTTTAACCCTTGTGTTTAGAAATGGGGTCCAACCGACCCTAAAACTTGTATCATTTGCCACAATTCTCCACTTTTGCCTCAGTCCTCACATGCACAAGAGTTAAGTACTAACATCATTCAATCGCCACCATACCTCTGTAGAAAATATAGTTTCTTTTTAAACAGCCTCTAACATATTTGTTCTTCCTTTTACTTTATTCATTAAAAACATTACAGATATTGAATTTAGTAAATACTCAGTGACAACTTCCACTTCAAGGTGTGTTGTCATTAATGCTTTTGCTGATTTGAAAAAGGATGGGAATTTTGTGCGTCTGACTGGCAGGATCTGCTAAGCAATCAGCTGATTCCGGTCTCCTGGTGGTTCCTCGTGCATTAAGTCAGAGGAATGAATCCTACGCAGTTGTAGGATTTAAAACATGATTCTGCCAGCTCTTAAAGTCAGGGAAATTTCAATTTTAGGTACCGTATTTTCCGCACTATAAGGTGCACCGGATTATAAGGTGCACCTTCAATGAATGGATTATGTTAAAACTTTTTTCATATATAAGGTGCACCACATTATAAGGCACATTATAAGAATAGATGCTACAGTTACCACCCGTCCCTTTGTTCCGTACTCTACAAATGTGGATGTGTATAATAATATAGAGGTGGTCCCCAAGTTCTTTATATAGTAGGCTGCCCCAGTCATTGTTTCACTTATGGTGTTAGTGTTGCGATATTGTGCCCAACTGCTTTCTGGGTAACACAGACCAACCGAGACGCTGCTGCCGCAATCTCGGTCTCTCTTGCCCCGGGCCCGCCCCCCGGCGCGGGGGGGGGGGGGGGGG
>CAEGAF010079050.1:0-11275 GCA_903067075.1 Micropoecilia bifurca
GAACTGGAGCTAATGCCGTTGATTATAAGGTTTTTACATCACATCTGAAAATTGATTGGGTACTTTCTTAAAAATTATATCATGATTATCCTTTTTTATGGTATGCAATTTAAATAAATAGTAAAAAATTATTAAGGCACTTAAAAGTTCATATATATTCATTCAGATTTTGTTCACTTAAAGTATACTTTTAGTTAATATATTAAAAGTGTATTTTGGTTCAATTATGTTTAAGTGTGTTTAAGGTACTAATTTCGAAATTGGTACAAGTGTATTTTTAGTATACTTCAGATATACTTATAGGTAGTACACTTAATAATTAGCATACTTAAAGTGTACTTTCACAAATGAAAGTATGTTTGAAGTATACTAAAATATACTTTTTTTTTTTACCAGGGAGAGGTGAGTAGACTATGTGAGATTATCAACCATTTAGCATAGTTAGCTCAGCTACAGACTACCATTTGCCTCCAGAATGAAGGAAAAGAAATACCGTGATATCCATATATTTAACTTGTCCCTTGTACCTTTTACAACACTTGACAACAAGTGAGTCAGTCAGCAGCAGCTCTAACCCCCGATACAAACATTACCCCCATCCCTGTGAAAAACAGCAACACTGTATCCAATGACAACCTGGTTAGCATCATTCCAGGGAATCCATAGGGATTTCTCTGTGTCTTTGCTCTTTTTACAATTACACAACAAAAACACTATAGTTATTGTTGACAGAAATTCAAATAATCTTTATAAAATGATAATAAAATAGCCTCCTGTTTGGACTGCAACCAGTCCACACAGTTTTACCTTGGCTTGCGTTTAAATTAGAGATGTACGTTGCCACGTCCCTCCTGACCCGTCCTCTCCTAAGTGAAATTAAAGCTGCACTATGTAACTTCTATAAAAAATGTTGTTTTACATATTTGTTTAACATATTTGTTTAAAAAAACATCTTTTTTTGGTTCTGACCACAAGGAAATGAAGACCATTCGGTGGAAAGTCAAGTCCCGTGTTGCCTTTGAAGTGTTTCTGTTGCTCTTGGACATGAATGTGGTGAAAGTCACAGTGTGCTGTTGTGTTACTGCATTGACATAAGCATCTCATTTTATCAATTTCTTCACATTAGAGGACTGACCATCAGTCCCCATCGAAGGTTTGATAATTATTAGACAAATTAATCTAATAGGAAACAAACATGTATAAAGTTTAACTTGCACTTTGAAGAGTTCAGCTCTCCTTGGTGTCTGGATTAGGTAATTTACTGTTTGTGGCTCACTGATGCGATGTTTGACTTGCAGTGGTGTCGACCCAGCTATACTCAGGTCTTTGTGAAGCAGAACTTTTCAGCACCAGTGGCGCTGGTGCATGGCAGCCCTGCCTCTGTCAGTCTGCCCCTGTGGCTATTGTCCAGTTGCTCACCATCATCACTGTGTGAATGTAGTTTGAAGTGCTTTGTGGTCTTCTAGACTTGATCAACTCTATCAAGTCTAGGGTTGATTTGGTCTAGGGTACATTTATCATGTAAAAAAATCTGTCGGTTTTTCATTTATAGTGTGTTTGCATTCCACAGTATTAGTAAGACGACGTGGGAGCATTATTTTATTAATAGATAGTGTCTTCCACACTGAAAACATTTGAAGGTGTAAAACATCACCATCTACAATAACATTTGAAAATCCACCTGCTGCCTTGAAAAAGCAATTGAAGTCAACATGAAAAATGTTTTGCATTTAACTCAGAAATTAAAGTTCATGAAGTTGATTTAATAAGAGACAAGTTGTCTAAACATGGTTTTGTAAGTTCATTAATTTTGACTTGTGAGTTTTAACTTAATGCTGCAATTTAAACAAAAAAAATTCATAATGTACAAGAAAAAAATCCTTCCTCTGGTTAAAAAATCCCACATTTCTCTATTAGTTTTACTCACAATATCAAGTTAAAAATGCAGTCACCACCATTACAAACAGGGCCATGTTTGACAAGTGAAACTATCCCACATGTATTGTTCATGTTGCTGTCCAACACAACACAGTTATGTGGTCCTTCAGACAGAATATTGAAGTGCTTTTTTACTTGAGTAATGTTTTGAAGTAGCACTACTCTTTCCTGAATATAATTTTTGGCTACTCTACCCACCGCTGATCATTTCACTGTGTTTACAACAAACATGCAAAGACACAGATACACACCCACACAATTCAAGGTAAATACTTTGTTTATGTACACAAGCTGCCTTGTTCTAATATAATCTTGTACTAATCCAGCAACAAAAAAACTTCAATGACTTAGCTATTGCTAAATAACAGTAGCTAAAACTTAAAGAGCTGGAAAACCAAAACATTTCAGTACTGCTCTCAGAAGAAGATTGAGTTGATCCTGAACAAATTGAGAATGCATGTGTTAAACTTTTCTCCCTATTGACTATTAACATGGACATTAGAACTAGTTAGAACTTGCTGAAATCTTTCTTATGTTTTTTGAGTAACTGGAATATTTTGTGGGTGTAGGGTTAGGGTTAGGGTTAGGGTTAGGTTAAATGATATGTTAGATTAATGGAGGTTGGAACAGGGGACAGCCTGCGGGTTGAAAACATTTGCTTTGTAGACAAGAGATGGCCTCCTTCATACCTGTCTGTTGTTGAGAGCATCATCTCTTCAGCCATCATTTGGTGGGCAGCAGCATCAGAACCAGGGACTTCAAAAGGCTTAATCTTCGAAGCCTAGAACCCAAACCATGTTAGAGAGTTCAAATAAAACAGTTAATAATTATCACTGGTAATATTTCAGCATTTGAAAAATAAAATTCTGTTTATTTATCTTAAATATCAAATTCAATTCAGATTCAAAAACAACATAAATAAATAAGAAATTAATTATTATTTAAAATATCTAAATAGAATTCTATATTAATACCTCTTGATCTTTGAGTCTTAATGATCAGATTTAAGAAACCCGCAGACTGCAGCAATCCCTCATATTGATAATGTATCTAGTGACAGCAGAAAGGAATGTTCACCTTTAACAGGAAGAAATCTCTAGCAGAAGCTGAGCTTGAATCAGTTTCAGCTGCCATCTGTCACAACCAACATTGTGCATGTTTGCACAATTCAACTTAGCAGCACTGCTACATTTAACATTGAGTACTTTCTATGTTAAATGTATCTTAAACTAGTCATACTAACCAATTATGAGTTATTTCACACTCACACCAGACCCTCCCAGCCACAAACACGGAGCTTGGGGTTAAGACCCAAGGGGAAGAAACAGAAATCAAACCCACAATTTTCTATTTGCTAGACAATTACTCCCCTAGCGTAGCGCACCTGCGGCTCAGTAGAAAAACATTCATAATACTTCCTGTCAGAAGAAATATGTCGGTCAAAGTAAAAGATTCTATTCAATCCAAGCCTGCCAGCACTGTGAATCTTATTCAACCCAGTTTTTTATAGGGGAAACAAGAGGGACAGAGAAGTATCTCAAGTTTTCTAATCACATATTGTACAGTCAGTCAGGACTCTTTAAAATCAGGACCTGTACACCTTTCCCCATCTTCCATTTTTATTTCCCATCATATCCAGTTCCTGCCCATTTATTAAAACTATTGTGAAATATTACAGTGTCCAGTGGTACTTGGGGTACTGCGCATTGCTTAAATAGAGCTGCGAACATTCAGTGTAACAGTTGTTGAAAATTTGGAGGTCATTGGATTGATTCATGTCTGAATTATTTCCCTGTAAGAATGGATCAGAATGAGGTATATAAATAGAAAATGAGATTTGCAGAAACAGCAGCTTTCCTATGGATCCTTGTTCTTCCAGAAGTATCAATACTTCTAGGTATTGATTAGGACTTGGGTTTCTCTTTATCCACCTCATTTTCCTACTGTTTGTTTCCTTATTCTGGATCATACATGACTTCTAATAAGTCAACCAATGGGATTAACTCTAAAGCAATATCTATCTATCTTTTCATTCTTGGTGACATCAGAGAAGGGTTACTGAATCCCAAAATTTAAGGCTTGAGTTCCATCCATCCATCCATTTCTTGACACCCTTGTCCCTTAGTGGGGTCGGGAGGGTTGCTGGTTCCTCTCCAGCTAACGTTCCGGGCGAGAGGCGGGTCAGTCTGTCGCAGGGCAACACAGAGACACACAGGACAAATAACCAGGCACACCTAGGGACAATTTAGGCTTGAGTTCTTTCGCCTTAATTCTTCCTCTACCGACTAGCTTCTAAAGCAGCTTGTATGTTCCAAGTAATTCTTAGAATCTGCCCTGGGTGCCAAGGTCACAGCATTTGGCAGCCATTAAGCCATTAAGATTCTGCAACGTGGCCAAGCTTGGATACACCTGCTCTTCACTTGTTTTTGCTTTGTCTCCTTTTTCTACATCTTTCTTCTCTCCTTTTTTTGACAGTTGTTTTTGACTATGTGTTGCCTTTGATACAGTTATTGAAAATCCACTAAGCTTGGTCCATTCTGCTGTATGAACTGTAAAGCAAAGCGTTTCCTGGAATGACCCTGTAAGCCTAGGCAATCTTTGAACAGGTTTGGCTGATACAATCAGCCACATGACTTCATGACTCTAAGTAAAGTAAATGCTGAATAAATGCACTTCAACTAAATATTTCCTTATTGGTTTCATATTCAAAAATTACAGACATTTGGTCATTATTTCTGTGTTCAATGTATGAATCTCAGTGGCAGTGCTACAGGGTGGTTTAGCTCTTCCTGAAGGAGTCATAGTTCTCCAAGAAAATATCAGATTATTATTTTCTTGTCCATCTAATTTAATATTTTTTGATATGTGCTTGTCATATTTTCCTCGCAAAACACAACTAATAAAAAAAACATCTAATTATTATCAATATCGACTGATATGAAATGCATATATCCTGATTTCAGTCATATTGTCAACCCCAATATATGTTTTAATTAAATAGCAAAATGTCACATATTCTCCAGCCACTTTAATGGTGACTGTTACAGCTGTCTGGGTTCTCAGTGCATCTCTGTTTGTGTTGAGAACAGTAAGAACATGATCCATCGTAACACTCTCGATAAAACGCCTAGTCTTCCCTTAGCACCTGAAGCCGCCACTCATATATCTTAGTTAGTATCAAACATATCCGTTATCTTGGCTCACAGGAGTCCTGAGCCAGCATTTCACGAATCCTTTCCCTACTGAATCCTTTCTGTGCTTGTTATTAGCTGTGCAAAATTAATGTGGAAAGAAAATATATGGAAATTACAATGAATGCTATCCTGCTGCAGTGGGTGTGCAGGATACTGAGCGGACCAGATGTTGATTCAGCTCCACAGGCACCTGAAGGCCTGTGATTTCCCCACACAGTGCTGGTGATGTTCAGCTGTCTCTCTGTCACACAGCCTGGCATCCTGTAGAGAGCTATATTTCCCTACATTTGTTTTCTCAGCACGATATTACACATGGATTATGTCCAAATGTGTAACAACTCAAAACATGTTCTTCTTTTCCAATAACTATCTGATAATCTGGCCTCTATGAAATCTGATATGTCAAACACTTTAAAACACACTAATCCACAAACCAGATATTATTTATATTGCATATGTATGTAGGTACATTTAGAAGTCATTTTTGCCTTTTCATTGTATTAGAAGGCAGCAGTGTCCATTACTCTTTAATAGGAATAGACATGCCTACCTTTTCTTAGTGTGGTCATTTACAGCTTGATTCTTTCGGTCCTGGGTGAAAACCACTTCTGACCTCTCTCTATCCTTTCTATAGTTAGCAGCTGAATCCTATTACAATTATCTTGAAGTGTCCTCTCAAAGGCTGTAGGGGAAAGACTTGGAGCTCCCTTGACTAACACATGACAAAGGTTGTAATATAAAATAATTGTACATCATCTTTGAACACTATTCTAATAGTTGAAGTAGAAAAGTAATTTTATGTTGAGCTACTTTTTAAGAAACACGAACAGTGGAAACCACTAGGAAGAGGGAAAAAAATGAAATACCATCTGTCATTCCATTCAGCGAGTCTCTCAGCAGTTTGTGCTTTCTGCAATATATCCAGCGACAAAATACTTTCCTAGGAAAACCCTCAGTTTAAAGCAGTTTGTTTAATTAAAAATCACGGTCAAATCACTGTTACATCATTAAAGACTTTTATTTTGAGAGCAGAGACAGGAGGCATTACAGTACGGTGTGTACAGTACTTAGTCAACAGTGTGCACATGTTAAGTGTAATGTGCATTGATAAATGTTATTTTATTACTACATTTTGTTGGACCATTTTAGCAAGAACCCCTCTCCCTTCCCTGTATTAATGTAGATGATGTAGATGAAGATGTTAAATTTTTATTTGGATAAAATTATCACAGAAAAAAGTCTTTTTACAATAGAAAATGTTGCCAACTACCCCAGTTATTTGTCTTTAAATAACCAGACTTTTTGTTGAGTTTATTGTTGAGTAGGCAGCATCTAGACAGCCCTGCGATAAATGTTTAATACATGAACCTGTGAAACCTCAGTTTAATATCTGCACCTTGCTATTTTTATCCTGTAAGCAAAACATTCTATACTCATGTGCTTCAATTGATGTGTATCCAATAAATTTTCATTCTAAGTATTTTCATGTTATTATGGAGATACTTAGTCAAACAACTGCCCAAGCTTCTCGTTTGGAACAGTTGAGTCTCATAAAACACAAATGATCATGACAGTAAGTCTGAATCTGCTTGTCTTGGCTCAAATATTTCTGAATAAATAGAATCTTGACTGCAGTAAACCATGGAAATGTCTTCAAAATAATTGTAGTTACTTTATAACAGCAAAACACTAAATTTGTTTGACATTATTCATAGTATCTGATTTGTGATCATTATGTGTGTATTAATTCAATTACCTTTGAGATCTAATTCATACCTGACAGTCTGATCTACTGTCCACTGGCTGTAAAGCCTGTGTAGACAAATTTCATTATAGTTGTCATATAACCACTGGGGTGTACTTAGGGTCTTTGTTGATGTTCTCATGGAGACCAGAATTCACATCATCATGCTTCTAGTCAGATGGTTTAACATATATATTTAACATAGAAAATGATGAGAAACATCAAAGAAAAACAACAATGATGCTTGTTTAGAAAAAAAACTTAATACAGGAAACATCTACTGTTTCTAAGGTGCAGATAACATCTCTTAGTGACACCATGAATGCAGGAACAAATTAATATTCTGGTGAGAAATGATCATTCTTGTCTTTCATTTTAAAGAGTGATAATCACCAATTAGTACCTATTTCGGTACAATGCGTTGGGTACAATTTGGATCACAATCAGTCAAACTTATGCATCCCACCTATATTAATTCTGTTGGGAGGATATCTGAATTTGAATTATTCTGTGCCTGAAATACAGCTTATGATTTCCTTTGGCATGCGAGCTTCTCACCTTATTACTAAGGGAGAGCCCAGACACCCTGTGGAGAAAACTCATTTTGACTGCTTGTGTCTATGATTCTATTCAGTCACTGCCCAGACATAGAGGGCAGGAATATGCTCTCATTATTGCTCATATTACATGGCATAAGAGGAGATGACTGCCAGCACTCCGATGCCAGAGTGTTAACTATCGTGGTTTCTCAGATGAACATTCGGACTCCATCTCAGATCACTCACCTTACCGGAGTCAGACCCACAGATCTCCAGCAGTTCCTTGGACAAATCTAATCAATCTGGCAGCCTTTGATTTCCAATCACCTTGTCTGTACAGAACTGAGTTCAAAACTGCTCTGTCTCCCTCTGCGCTCCCGACCATCAAATCAAACAAATCATCTGTCACGATGTCATCCAGCCCTCAGAGATACAAGGATCACATTAAGATTAATCTTCAACCACACGCTCGATGCCACTCACCTCTTCCTGGCAGATATTATGCTCCTCATCAGCAATATCTGGTTCATCTCCGTTTCTCCAACCTACCTGTCTGTCTGCCCTCACAGTGCGCCATCTGTCCTGGTTCCCTGGTTCCTTATCCAATCACCCAAGAACTTCATTCATCATTGAACATTTCATACATTTTATATTTTGTAATAACATTTTTAAAACTGATTTGTTGATGTGGGTCAAAAATGTTTCCAAAACCATGACATTATATAACTTGAAATGAATTTGATGTTTCATAAGGTACTTACACTGGAATGCTAGGAAAACTGACACTAAAAAACAGAACTCAAATACTTGAAAAGTGTTATTACATAAAAGTATTTCATTAGAATTCAACTAAGGAAACAAAGACAATAGATATCCATCGCCGTTAATTCACATTATCTACAACTTGTTTTAAATGTAACTATAAAATGATGTATGTTTAAAAGCCATCTAACATTCTTCATTGCTGTGTTTCTCTTACAGGTCCTGGCCATGGTCTCCATCCTGTTTATTATCATCTCCACCATCTCATTATCTCTCAACACTCTGCCAGAGCTTCAGGTTGTTGATGAGTTTGGCCAGTTCAATGATAACCCCAATCTAGCCCATGTAGAAGCAGTGTGCATTGCCTGGTTCACTATGGAGTACCTGCTTCGGCTGCTGTCAGCACCTAATAAATGGAACTTCATCAAAGCACCACTGAATATCATAGATTTGCTGGCTATATTGCCTTATTATGTGACCCTCTGCCTAACTGAATCTAACAAGAGTGTGTTGCAGTTCCAGAATGTGCGCCGTGTTGTCCAGATTTTCCGTATTATGAGGATCTTGAGGATCCTTAAACTGGCTAGGCATTCAACAGGACTCCAGTCCTTGGGTTTCACATTGCGAAGGAGCTATAATGAGCTGGGTTTGCTGATTCTTTTCTTGGCTATGGGCATTATGATCTTCTCTAGCTTAGTGTTCTTTGCTGAGAAGGATGAGGACGCAACTAAATTCACAAGCATCCCTGCGTCCTTTTGGTGGGCCACTATTACAATGACAACTGTTGGATACGGCGACATCTATCCACAAACTCTACTTGGCAAAATTGTAGGAGGGCTTTGCTGTATAGCAGGTGTACTAGTCATTGCTCTTCCCATCCCCATAATTGTCAACAACTTCTCAGAGTTCTACCGAGAACAGAAGAGGCAAGAAAAGGCTATTAAGAGAAGAGAAGCTCTTGAAAGAGCCAAAAGAAGTGGAAGCATTGTTTCCATTAATTTGAAAGATGCATTTGCCCGTAGTATGGAACTCACAGATGTGCTGGTAGAAAAAAAAGAGGAAAGCAAATGTCCAGTAGACAATCATCTGTCCCCCAGTCGTTGGAGCTACCACAAACATTACTCCAATACTGATGCCAGTAGCCCACAAAAGTCCCAGCCGTACCAAGAGGTCACTCAGTGGGCTTCCCCTGAAGCAGGAAAACCACAGTTGAATAAAACTTCCCCTCAACACCTTATTGCAAAGCAACTTGACAGTCCTTACAACAAGACAGGAACTACCCAGAACCAGCAAGACAAATGTATAGAGGAGCCGATAAACATGGATATTTTGACCTCTAGTCAAACCCAAACAGCTTCACCTGAAGTCGGCAATAGGGAGAAACTTGTTGCTGTGGTTGATTCTTCAGCTGAAAAAGAAGAAAAAAGCTCTCTGTTACCAAGTGTAGAGAGATGTCAATATAGTCTAAGGCATTCTATCCCCCCTCCCTTAGATTTAAGTCAAATCAGCACAATGGAGGCATGTCAACACCTGGACAGTGACCGACCAATGACAATAATCAAAGAGGGTTTGTATGAATTTGTGTCCACTCCCCAAAGACCAACAACTGAAGAAAAACCATTAGTACCACTGAGAGTGAAAGATTATAGCAGCCCTCAAACAATTACAACTCTAAATGTGGACTTCATTGGATCAGAAGGTGATGTTCTTACAGCAATTTTGACACCATTAGCATCCAAAGACTCCACTAGCTCACCCAAGGTTGATCATTCTGAAGATGTGTTTTCTGTGTTCTCTACTTCTCCCAGTTCTGCTACACCTGACACAACGTCTGTGCTAACAATACCACAGTCTCCATCCCTGTCACAGGAGTCTGCCCGCCCTGTTGGGGAGAGTTCCATAATCAGGAGCTTAGAAGGTGAAGGGCAGCACACAAGCTTAAGCCAACAGGGGAGGAATCACATGGAAAGGGCTGCTAGTGGCTCTAGCTCAGCAAAAGCAAGCCCACTCAACTGCACACATGAGCTAGTGACTATGAGAGAGACAGAGGGAGGAGGAGACACAGAGGGGAAAGGACAGGGTGGGGAAAAACAAGAAAATCACATTGCTTTGGATGGAAGTTTGACACCACCCTGTGAAACAAGTATGTGAGCTCAAGGATAAGGATAGATTGAAAGCAGATAGAAAAAAAACAAATAAAAAAATAAGAAAAGCTTGTGGAATGCATGGTCATGACTTTGTTAAGAGTGATGGATGGTTACCTGATTGAGACTTCCATGTTCAAACGGACACTGAACGCACAAATTGTGGAAGCACAAACATAGATGTTATTTAAAGAAAGAAAAAAGAAACTTCTGTTCTGTCGATTTTAATGAGCATCAATTTTGTTTGTTCTAATTGTTTGAAGACAATGACATGACTGAGAACAACAAACGGGAAACCGCTAATATTGTAAGACACAGAAGAAAGCAAAACAACGCCTTGAGTAAATGAAAATATTTGTGAGTGTCATGATTTTTTTTGTTTGAATGCAATTTTGTCTGGAAAAAGAGAGTGTAATTTCCCTCTTGTTTTGTACTCTGCAACTTTTGCTTAGAATGGGCAACAGGCAACAGTAAATGCAGCATAACATTTAGTTTTTGAATTTGTCAAAGCAACTTTAATTCAACAAATGTAGAAAAACATTCATCTCCTAATATATTCTATGGTTGATCTTCCCATCTGTTGGTGAGTGAATTAACACATCTGAACAATACAGTACTTGGGCGTGGGGTTGATGACCTTTGTTCTGTTTTATGAATATTTCATTTTTTGTAACTTTTTCTATCTTTCTTATTTTGTATATTCCTGTACCAACAGAGAACTAAATCACTGTATGCACACTTTTCAAATTAGAATATCTAGCATTAGGGATGTGCCGATCAGGTTTTTTCCTGCCGATCCCGATACCGATCACCCCTGAGGGCCGATCGCCGATTCCGATCCCCGATACCGATCACATAATTATTATTTATTTTTTATCATAAACACTACTGTTACATTATGTGGAAAAAGGAACCATAAATTCACCTTAATTTAGACAAAAACTTGTTTTTGAT
>CAEGAF010079055.1:0-18799 GCA_903067075.1 Micropoecilia bifurca
ACACACACACACACACACACACACACACACACACACACACACACACACACACACACACACACACACACACACACCTCTGTCTAATTCTATTTCCCGCTCCTTCCTTCAACCTCCCTTTCTCCCTCTCTGTTTGTCCGCTCATCTCT
The DNA here is from genome assembly GCA_903067075.1 of Micropoecilia bifurca. Taxonomy (NCBI): domain Eukaryota; kingdom Metazoa; phylum Chordata; class Actinopteri; order Cyprinodontiformes; family Poeciliidae; genus Micropoecilia; species Micropoecilia bifurca. The sequence continues at coordinate 147 of CAEGAF010079055.1, forward strand.
TCATTGCTCAAAGGTCTGTTTGATTCTTTGTCTGTTTTGATTCTTTACTCAGAGTTAAAGTAGGAAATCAGTAAATCAGTAAAATTGTAAAAGCTCTTTTGAATAAACCGGGCCTGTGATTGCAAAAGAAAACTGAAAGCAACTCTACGGCTTAGAATAAAATGTAACGCTTACAGAAACATTTTTTAGATTTATTCGTTGATATCTAGAACGTGTTATTGGCAGGCCAACGATAAAAATGAATTTAACGACCAGTGTTTTGTCTGACTCACCGTAATCCTTCTTGCAGTATTTCTTCATGTTGATTTTCAGTTTGCCTTTTGATGCTTTGCAGTAAGAGTCACAGTCTGTTGGAAGAAAAAAAAAAAAGATTATGCATCGAGAACACAAGGAAAATAAAGACATCAATAACACAATTGAATATTTTTTAATAATCTATGGTTGCTAATGCATGACTTCTAAATTAGTCAATGCTGAATTAACACAACCTGATTTCAGCAACATGAACATAAAGAGCAGAAAAATGAGCAAAAACAAACAAATTATATTTTTACACCAATGACATTTTTTTTTACCATGTTAACCTTTTTATTAATACATAATGTCATTTTTAAAAATAACTTATTTGGTTCTGATTAAGTTTTGAAACAATACAAACTGTGTATTATTGGTTCTATGGTAAAATCTGTGAAGTTGAGAAAAAAACATCCCAGTTACAAGAATATCTTCACCGTTCAGTAGATTAAATAACAAACAGATTTTTTGGATTATGATGTCAAATATTCAATCAAGATAAAAGTAAATAAAATAAATAAAATGAATAGTAATATAAAAGATAAGTCTATCATTGTTTTCTTCTTTGGAGTTTATAAAGGTAATATGTTGAAATGTAGAAGTTATAATAATGTGCTGTATTTGTATTTTAGCAATAAGTTTTAAAGGTTAATAATATGCATATGTGTGTGTGTGTGTGTTTTGTGAAAATTTACAGTAGAGAAATATATGATTGTCACAAAATAAGCACACTATAGTGCATTGATTAACAGCTTGACAAATGATTTCTTTGTGATTGTTTTGTCTGACATCCTCAGCATTGCTTTATGACATGATGTGTTCAGTAAAAATTGTGCCGTTTAACATTTACCCAAAGATGAAACACCACCTGTTCTCACTGTGTCTGAGGGATCAGGTCTGTACAGACTTGCCTCACACGGCTTGTCACCCAAACGGCCCAATAAGAAACATAAAACTAAAAAAAGTCTCCCAAGGAGGACCATGTCAAGCTCTCAGTTCTGCATGTGTGTGTGTATGAGGGGGGGGGGTGCTTGGAGTTGGCAGCTATTCCAGGGAGTGGAAGGTGTTGGGGGGCCGGTGAAGTGGGTCATTGCCACACAAAGGGAGGTCAGGAAGGAAAAATTAGCCATCCATGAGGCGTTAGGCAGGGGAGTCCTTTTTTTTTTCACAGGGTTGTGGGGGGCGGCAGGCGGGGTGTCCATGTTGGAGCCGTGAACAAATAAATAGCTCAAGCAGGCTGTGGGCTTACCCACACTGCCTCACAGCTCCACGCTGTAGAAAAGCTGTCAAACACCCAGCGGTGTATGAATGAACACACTCTGAGAGCGTTTGCTGAAAGAGTCCTTGGAGTTTGTCATCTGGTTGCACAAGGCAGCAAATTGTTTTGCCTAGAAATACACAAAGGGCCTTGATTAAACAGTGTATGTTCTTGTTGCAATGATGGTTTGGGCCTGCTGACAAAAATAATTACCTGTGATACTGTAATCGCAGTGTGTGATGAAAAATAAAGTTAATACTCAAAGTATGAACCTGGGCAATATCAGTTTTTTTTTAAATAGAACAAAGTTAAAGCACTGCAACAGTGGGGAAAAAAACTATGTTCTCTCTGACACTTTGAAATACAATGTTTTTCCACCAGTTCACTTTGCACCCACAAAACTCTTCAGTGTGGATGTTGCAGCTAAGTAAGGAAGAGTTACACATATTCAAAAATAGTCAAGGAAAAAATAGAATAATTTATTTAAAAGTGTATAGAGACATGTCTGCACTTTATTCAAGCTGAAGGATGTCAAAAGGCAACAGGAAGGTTAAACATGGTAGTGATAAGTCGCTCTCACTATTTACAGCTTTTAACCTCTGACTGTCTTGGAACATTAAATATCTGCAGATGTTCCCAGTCTTTTGGAAATCTCACTTCTCATACGATGCTTTTTATTTCCCAAGGTTTAAACACTAAAACTGATGTTTGGGTAATGCCAGCTGTACTGACCACTCTCATTTTCAATACGTTTTCTAAGGACAGTATAAAATAACAAAAACAGACTAATATTTTCTAAAACATTACAAAACCTTCTCTGACAAACACTGTGTGACATCACCTCTGCTCCTCGTGTAAATAAATAATGATCGTTCATTCAAATTCAAATCCAAAAATACTTAATTGGGAAATTCCAAATAAAACGACTTGAAGGCAAGGAAAAAAAAAAGTCGAATGCCTCTTAAGGTACAGTTTGTAATCTCACATCAAACCTTTTTCAAAAACTGGAGTTTCAAAATTGGCCAAAGAACTTAATAACTTATAAATGCCAAGCAGGAATCCCTTCATCTCTGCTCCCTTGGTCTCTTCTCACCAGCTGATACAGACATGGTGAAAGAAACCTAAATGGGTTGTTTTGACAGAAAGTTGCAGGATGTTGTTTGGCCGATGGAAGAAGGACTTTGAGCTCTAAATATGGACAAACCTCACAGATATGAGCAAATCTTTACTATTCTTTATAGGCCATTACAAAGAGGTTGCCTGGGGAACGCCACGACAGAAAGAAATGCCTGAGTAGAGGAGAAGGAGGGAGGGAGAATGAATGGTGGAAGACAGGCGGGCAGCAAAACAAGATGAATGTAATTTGGCAGAGGGGGGGAAGAAAAAGAGGAGAGTAAAAATGAGCAGAGCTGCTGGTTGCGTTACAGTTTGGTTGGGCTCCGGCCGGAGCGGAGAAAGTACAAACCGAACAGAGGAGTCTATAAAAGCTGGAGCTGATTACCATGTAAATGATGGAAGAGGGGGCTGTGGAAGGGCTGCTTTGTTTTCTCATCCCCCCCCCCCTCCGATGCCATCATGATACTTCCCTTTGATAGCCTTTCGTTCCCCATTAGTGTACCCCTGAGACGCAGCTCCGGGGCCTGCTGAGAGAACCCCGAGATGCCTGTTAGGACCAGCCAGTCCCCCACTGCGAAGACAAATGTCCCCTTTGTGCCTGAGTTACAAGCGGCAGAAGGGGAAGCGGTCTTGTAATGCCGAGCTAAAATGTGCTCTGCGTGTTCTAAGTAGATGTAGTTACTTCAGCGCTTTGTTTTCTGGCCTTTCAGCGCACTGAGAAGTTGGTAAGTGAGAGGTGGACCTTTGCCCCCTCTATCAAAGTAACCCGCAGGCCTTTAAACTAATCGTTTTCATTCAAGCTGCTTCCAGGCCCAATACGGCCTGGAAGCCGTTTTGGGTCCAAGTTTTGTTTGGAGCCAAAACTTTACAGCAGCAAAAGAAAAGCCACAGTACCAGTCGACAGCCAGTAGTGGGTTGAATGAACCGCAAGGTAGTTCTTTTTTCTTTCTTTAGGTGTTGAACATGAAAAACTTGGCTCCCTGCAGCTTGCTGAGGTCCTTAAAAATACTTGCCACACTTTTCAAATTTCAATCTGTTCACAATTTTAATCTTCTGTATGTGTCATTTCATAGTTACGTGTGCACTCAGGTGTACAGTTTGCGTCTGGGATGTGGGTCGGCCTGCAAAACTTGCTGAGATAAAGTTGAGTCGTTTCTCTCCGGTCAAAACATTCAGGTTGCTCTGACATGTCCGCTGCAGATGATCGAGTGCAACGCAACGTCCAACACACATCAAATGGCTCCACATGCAAAGTGTGACAAACGCCATACAGAGTTGGAAGAACGGGAGCGGTAGAACGAGGAGGTGTAAATGATGGCTCCCAGGAGGAGGACTCTCTCTCTCTCCCTCTCTCTTTCTCTCTCTGTCTCTCTCTCTCTTTCTCTCTCTCATTTAACCAGACTGATTGAGAAACAAACTGCAGCAAATAAAGCACGTAATTAGATTAGAGAGCTGCTGTTCTGCTCTGCTCCTCCTCGCTGGGCTGCTCACATTCAAGTTGCGAGCCTGGACACTGTCTCAGAAGGAGACACAGAGAGAGAGAAAGGGGGAAAAAAAGTGAGAAGACGCTCCAGCCTCTCTTCTCACTGTATTGCCACTGAGTAATGATGGTTTCTCTTCAACAGGAAACAGCAGAGAGGAAGCTGCTGTACCGTGAAAACGTTGTCAACCAAATACAAAAAAGAAAGGATATAACCACTTTAGTTTCAATTAGTGCCATTTTAAATCACACTGGCTAATAGTTTATCAGTCTAATGTACTTTAGCATTAATTAAACAATCTAATTGTTACTCAGACATAAGAAAATTGAACTAACTCTGTGGCATGTTAATGTTTTACACACCTGACGTAATCAAAGCTTTTATATCCCAAATTTGTTTGTTGGAAGGAAAAATAATTTGTTTTTTTTCCACAGTCTTAGTCTGAGTCTCTGTAAAGAACACAAAGATGTTTTGTTGCAAAACACCGTGCCTGACCTGAAAGGGGGAATAATGAGCCCTGACCTTTTTAACTGTATGTATCCAGATGCAGATCTCATGGGATAAAGCAACATAGGACACTCCATAGCTGTGAAGTGGATGGTAATGATATGTATCATTAAATGTGTTTGTCTTTTCATGCCATTAAGCTAATTCACAACACGATATTTCTATCAATTATAGGATACAAATGATCAAAACCACTATAGCTACATGTGCAAATGATTATTAACTAAATTATAAAAAGCTTTGATAATCACTGGGATTTTTATTTTTTCTTATTTGGAGTCATATTATTGCAAGTCCTGAAGAAGTAGAAAGATAAAAGTAAAACTAGCACACAATTTCAGGAGAAGTATCAATACTCAAACATTGTTGGTGGTGATGTGAGAATCTGCAGCTGCTTTGCTGTGTCATTGATGGAACCATTAATAATCAATAATTTACGATTATCTAAAAATGTAAGTAGTTTATTATATGGCATTTTAATAAAATACAGTTTTGACTTGACAAATTGTGAAAAAGCTCAGTTGGTTTCAATACTACAGCACTACAAACTTCAGCAATACAAGAGGTCATATGTTGATTGTGACAATTATATGCTGTGTTTGTCTACTCTTACCTTGGCTTCCTGCAGATTACTATCATTCTGTGTCCAACCCTTCTCTTAACATTCACTAAAGATTCATGACCGAAGCGCCGTGGAGTCTGAGGGAGCCAAAAAGGGCGTGCGAAGAAAGACTCATGTCCAAAATATCTGAGGAGGGGTCCGCTACAGATTCTGATCACTTCCAGCCTCAGACGTGACACACACACACACACACACACACACACACACACACACACACACACACACACACACACACACACACACACACACATTGGACACGAACGCCATCATCCTCATCAGTCCAATTCTCCATCTCCTCATCATCATTAGTTACTCTAACATCCTGACAGGCCCGCGCGGCCGCAGCTCAGGTCACCAGCGGTTAATCTCCTCCACATTTCGTTGCCATGCAGACGTCTCTGCAGTGACCCGTGGGAGTGGCGATTCACACCATCCGTGACCCACCAGCACAATGTGTGTTTTGTCTGGGCCACACCATCGGCGCTATTCTCCACGCATTCCAGCCCTCCGTGTGGTCGAGGTGTGTGTGGGGGGGGGAAGGGCCTCCTGCAGGAGACAAATTAATATCCACTCCATCTTCCCTCCTTTCCATACAGACCTTCTGCTCCCCTACTTCACGTAAGCCGCAGTGAGACACCTGCCTCGCAGCTGTCGGCGTCACGCTCGTATTTTCCATCGTTTCCTACATCTCGAGCGCTACGGTCGAGCCGCAGAGCTTCTGTCATTTGTTCCACGACTTCGCTCGGCTTTAGACTTCACATCCGTGCACCTCATCTTTTACTCAGCTGTCACGGATCTTCCTATGGTTTTACTCCCTGCTTGGTTCTTTCATCTCTTTAGGCCAAAAACATCTTACCTTTGCATAAACAGTAAAATTCAGCAGTTAAATTCACCTCTGGAATTCATTTAGTTGAATTTTTTATAAGTCTAGCATCTGAAAAAAAAGTACATCTTTGACAGTCATTTTGCTTTAAAAAAGGAGGTTAAAAGTCCTTACAAACATTCTCACAAACACACGCAAGCACACACACGCCACATCTGTAAGTAATCACCAACTAGGTGATATCACAGCCGCTGGAATACCAGAGGTACGTTTGTTGTTCGACCCTCTCTATAGGCTCCGTGGGTGATGTTTGCATCCTCTACATGTCGAACCTGGGTGGCCAAAGGGCCCCCTGGCTTTGCAAGGTCTCCATCACAGTGCTACAGCTAACAGCCTGTGTGCCTTCAGTCGATGGGCTCAAGAAAGAACAGCTGAAGAAAAGTATCTCCACTGCATGATACTGCCGTGTTTTACCATACAGATGATGGAATGTCGGCCAAAAAGTCCAGTCTTGGTCTGACAAGTCCTGAGAACTTTCTTCTGAATGTTTGCTATTAATTCTACTGCAAAAAAAGACTTCTTGTGACTTCCTTCTTGCAACTCTTCCATAAAGGCCTGATTTTTACAGTGCATGACCAGTATGTTTCCTCCTTCCATCATTCTTAGATGATGAGATCTTAATTTGAGCATTTCTCCTTATTTTATAAAATAGTCACTTTAAGTCACTTTAAAGCCAAATAAGTTGCTACTGACACACACCATTAGCAACTTAGTTGCTACTGGCAGCTATTTGCAACATGAAAATCGCTGCAAACAGATGCACAATTATACAACTTTGAAAAGCAGAAGTGGAGCATCCTGCATAACCAAGAACAGAATGCAGTAAGTGGTTTCTGGACAAAACCCTTGTTTTTTCCAGTAGCCATTGTACAGCGCATGGAGCAGTAAAACCAGCTGACCAAACGTGCTGGAGCTTGTTTGGGGTTGCTAAGGTAACGAACTGGGCTTCGAGCTTGAGTTGTTGTGTGAGGGTCAGTGCCTGTTGATTTGTTGTGTCATTTGGAAGGTTTTTGAGACAGATAATTTTCTAAACATTAACTTACTGACAAACAATGGCTGAGTGGTTTTATTAAGTGTTTGTGGTGCTTTTAGAAGCAATAGCAAGCCACCCAGATACAAAACTGTGCAAAATGTGAATTTTGCATAATAGGTCCCCTTTAAATCTTTCTATAACGTTATACCTAACCTATCAGCTATGATGCTGTTTAAATAATGTTAATCGCTTTTCTCTAATTATGGGACTTCTGAAGCCTGGTGGTCCATAAGTTATATCAGAATAAAACAAGTTAAATGCACTGTGTGCTGCAGTCAACAGATTTTATTGTGAAACATTCTCATTTTTCTTTCCTTTCTCAATTATTTTCTACTCTGCGTTGGTCTACTGAATAAAATCATAATGAAGCAGACTGAATTTTATTGCTGCAAATTTACAAAATGTAAATTTGAAAGGAGTTCTATAGGCGCACGAATGCTTTGCAAAGTACAGTATCTAAACAAATGCAATATTCTACCTTCACTTATTTTAGGTGAATACCAAATCCCAGAGGTTTTCCAATTCCTGAGGAGTGAGCCCAAAAAAGCCCCCGTATATTCCAGCGCCCCACCACCCACAGTGTTGTCTGAAGACAAAGCGTGAAACAGAGGGAGACGAAGGAGGTGGAAAACGCTGAAAAGAGAGCTGAAGTTGGGGGGTTGAGAGAGCAGCGATATCCTGAGTGCACTTGAGGCCTCAGCGGGGAACAGCTGCTGGAGCCTCTCGTGCGCGTTCACACGTGCACAAACAGCCTCTGGTAGCTTCACAAAAGAAGGTAGAGGAACACAGTGTGAGTCAAATGACTCAAACCTTTTCAGCTGTTGCTTAAATTAAAAAAGGGAAAATATTCTGAGGTTATATTTAACCTGTTCAGCTGCAAAAACTTCACCGGTTTTAGGAATATTCTAATGTTTGACTAATGTTTGCTGATATGCTGATTTATCAAGTTTTTATAAGACATATGAAGACAGTGAATGAAGTGTATTCTATTAACATCAGGTCTTAAATTCAACCAAGTAATAGGCTTACATTTAATTCCAGAGCTACAGAATCCTATGGTATTTTCTCATCACCATTATTAATTATGGATTAGTTGATTAGGATTCTCTGTTGTCTGTTTTAAAGTTGACAGCGTTCATGATGGCAGCATGTTGGAGACATTCTCTTATGATGGTTCTGATTTGCTTTTTTTTAATTCATAATTGTTTTGATTGACATTTTGCATGTTTGGACAATTCCTTCATTTTTATTTTAGAAAATTAGGATTGAGTTCACTGAGTCACCGAGTAACAAAATCACATGAGATATTGGCTTTTAACAAAATGACCAGCCACACAGTATTTGGTAAATCTAACACTCCTTTTAGTCTCCAGGACAACCATTAGACTAGATCCAGGTTTGGGAGGATTTCCAGTAGAAAGCCTTTTTTGTCCTACCTACTATCACAAATGTAAACTTGTGGAGTTTGTTAAAGTCTGATGGAACTGTACGCTTTGATCAGGTGAGATGACTTAGGTTGAAGGTTTTGGACACAAATGCTACAAAGTAATGAAACAATGAACAAAAAAGTGGTAAAAGAGGCCATGATAGGTTCAGTTCAGTAGATAATCTGTGGTGCTGTGGGCCTGTTTCTCTTCCAAATAGCCTGCAACTCTAGGTAAAGAGTGTGGTGTCAATGGATCTGAAACAGAAGGAGATTTTAAATAACTGTCTCGTGGATTCAGCCAATATGGCTTGTCGTTAGGTCTTTCTGCAGTATGCTAATTCAAAATTTGCCAAAAAAAACAACAACACAAAATAGAGACAGAATTGTCTATTTTGTGGTAATGCATGCCAAAAAGTATAAAGAGCAGCGTTACCAACAATTGTGCCACTGGTGGGTTTTATTGGCTGAGTTATTTTTTCTCCCACTGAGCAAAAACACTCAAGATTATGCTGCTGAAATAAAATATGATTTTACTTTAAGGTGTTTTACACATCTTTACTCAGGGGTTAGTGTAATTCAAGTCCCAGGCTGTTCTGGTTGTGCTAATATGCAGTCTAGGTGTTACACACACACACACTCTAGGGAAAACCATCTGCAGCGTGAATGAAATAAAAGTTGTTTGGATTCTTCTCATTGCATTGCAAGATCAAAAGTCCCTCCATCTATTTCTCACTACCCTGGAGAAGGAGGCCAGGAAAAGCACTGAGGTTTGGAGCGATAAAGTATCATTTGGTCAAACGAAGTGAAAAATCCCAGTCCCACGCAGGGGGAAAAAAACACCCCACTGTGCCACAGTTAGACTGATTAATTGTGAAAGTGTGAGAGATTAAAGGAGGCACATCCCACGGTTGCTGCTAATGGCTTTAATATTCATGAACCCTTCTAGTAATGAGGGAAGAGGCAAGTGGGATCCAATTTATCCTACAGTCACTTTTTACTGGAATCAAGAGGAAGTGAAAGAAGGTGAAAAATGTCATTTGCATTCACTTACATTTCCACCAAATTCAGTGCATATTTTACTCCACAGCTGTGTGTAAACATGCATACGCAAACACATGTGCATGCACACGCACACACACCCGCGTTCGCACTCACACTTATAAATAAACGTCTAATGCTCAGCTGCACTCAGCTGCACTCACCTGATGGCTCCTCTGTGATGCTGGACGGAGTCGTGGGAGGTGAAACTGGAATCTCTACTCAGAGAAAACGAGAGAAAATAATTGATTTATTCATTTGTACAAAGCGCATGTGGTGGATTTTTTTTGTTTGTTTATGTAAAGAGGGTTAATGTCTAGAACAGTTCAAATATGTACTAAAGTGGTGAGGTGCTAAAACAGATTTCCTTTGACAATAGACATGTTTTTGATGGTTACTCAGATTTTCTATTATCTAAATTTACAAAACAACTGCAATGGACAGCTAGGTAAAGTCTTTATTATTATTATTATTATTATTATTATTATTATTATTATGAAACTGGATATGTGAAAGATTAAATCCCTATAATACTGAATTGTCTTCACAATTCACAAGTTTTTATTCCTTTGCATGCTTTAAGGAAAAAATGGTACAAAAAATGTTTTTTTGGTAAAATCATTACATGTACTTGAATAAAAATGTAGAAAAATATACAATTTGATCCTTTACTAACTACATTTATTTACAGATATATATAAATGATCAGTATTGCTGTTGTTAAGTTGATTTTGGGCATAACTTTGGCCAATAGATAGCGATGTAGTGTGAACTCATTTTTGTTCTTTTAGTCCTTTCAGTTTAATTTTGACACTTTAATTATATGTTTTTTAAGTTGAAACCTAGAATTTCAAATTAAATTCTTACCCACATGTGGAGCAAATAGAGTTGTATATATATACTGCTAATGCCTGTTGATGCATTTTCAACACATATTGATTAAGTATCGTTTTAGAAGTTTGTAGTGGTCTGAGTTACTAATTTTGGCCATTTTTAATACCAATATACAGTGTTTACTGTATGTTCTTTAAAATTAAAAATCTGTATGTAATTTGCAATTTTCTTGACATCAAACATTTTATTTTTATTTTACATTTATTCACATAGCAATTGGTTACACATTTAAGTAATATTTAGTTTATTTTTGTTTTTTATGGCATAACACAACAGCACTATGAAGACAATGTCTCATTTTGCTAGATTTTTTTATATGTCTGTTACTTGGAATAAAAAGTTTGAAAACCAGAGGTTTCAGTCTATGCTTCAAAATTACAGTAAATATATGTAGCCTATTAAATAATAATGTTATACATTTATAGTTGCAGTACAAATAACATTTGCTTGTCTACATGAAAGGAAAAACAGATCAAGCTGTGTGTTTTTGTGCAAATATCGAGATCCCATAAAAGTGGAATGTTTTAACTTAAGGTTTTCCTACTGTGAGAATCTCATGTCCAACCCAGCGAGTTGAAACATTAGGAAGAGATGAACAACGGGAGAAACCGAGCCTGGTGTCATCAGCGATGGCTTTTCTGGGTCGTTCCACCATGGCTGTATCCAAAGTGTCATTGCCATTGTTAAGCCACATATTTAACTTCAATTTAATAAAACGAAATCCACCAAACATCTACTTGAGTGTAACGCTTTGACACAGGTGGATCTGGTTTTTACTTAGTCTTTTGAGACTTATCCTCGAATAAACTTGGCTACTGTTTAAATGATCAATTTAATCAATTTACACTAAGCTTTGGTCCAGAGGTAAAGACAAGTCAACAAAGCTGCTAGATGTCAGGAAAATTTGCTTCACTCAGTCACTTTGTCATGAACTGTCTATTTAAGAGTGATTACACCGTTTACACACAGGGAAATCATGCATAGCTGAGAGATCTCTTACTAAAAGAAACAAGATGGCTAAAGAAGGCATATTAAAGACACATGCAAAGGAAGAGGATGGACACACTGCGGGAAAAGGTGTGTGTAGCAGTGAGGGGTTTGGATCTCGAGTAGGTACTGGTATGTGATTCTCACAGAATGATGACCTTGAGTAAAAAATACTCACTTTTTAAGATTTGAAATAAAATGTAAAATGTGGTTTAACTGCTTTTATTTAAAGCACATCAACAATTAATTCTAATGCTGTTTAACACATTGATCCACTTATTGTTATTTAAGCAATGATTTTACTGTTTTTTATCCTTCATTTTTAAAGTACATGGTATTTAGAATATAAGATACATTCCTACCATTTTGCTCATTATATAATAACAGAGCGTATAACAAGCTTATAGTAGGCAGTTAGTTGAGCTATCTGCTCCAGTAGCCATCCTGAACCTTTAGCTGAAACCTTTTGAAGCTTTAAAAGAAAACCTCCCTTAGTGGGACTGATGGATGGTGCTTTAGTTTCCAAATTTGTCTATTTTGGAGGAGAAAATGTGTAGTCAGTTTCTTTCATCCAAGTGATTTTATATTGCTTCACATTAAGAAGAGACATAAAGATTTTTAGATTGAAAAGACGGGAATTTTAATATTTTTAAATAGAAACTTTATAAAACTGGTATATACTTTGATATTATACCCTGATTTTATTGAGTTTTCTTGTATTTCCACTGAAAACCATTTGGGACCGAATCCAACTTTCAGCATTTCTAAATATGATGGTGTGAAATGATCCCACACATCATTTCTTTGCTCTTATTGATCGTTTGATGAGAACAATTGCTAAGGTACTAGAAGGACAGGAAGCCCAATAGTGACACAATCTTTCATCATTATTCAGGTGATATTCAAACACTGAACCTATTTTTTTATTATTGTCTCATGTTGATTTTATTTAAGTGTGCACAATCTCTAAGATACAATCTAAATCTATTTAAAATAAAGTTGATTAATTGGATTAGATCTTTTTTTATATTGAGTTTCAACTTCAGGTTGTTTCTTAGATACTATTTGTGTAATTTAATTTGTACTTATAATATATTCTGACTGTGGCTGGAACAGCCAGAATTAGAATATATTAAAGTTGAAAGTTGTGTTTATTACAACCAACCACTAGTCTAGCAAGAATGAAACACAATCTGTACCGTACATGTCGCTTTGTTACAAATGCTTGATCGTTTGAGAGGTTTTTGAATAATAATGTATATAAAGCGACAGAAATCAGTTTCTTGTGTGCAGCCATCGTCCATATAGGGTTTAATCTGGATTATTTAAGTGATGCCCTGTTTTAAGGTGTTAACCTCTTACTTTAGTCTTCATTAAGCATAAATCCAGATTAATGAGTCCTAGAGGCTGAAGCTAACAGCTAGTTTGAGTGAGATCAAAACCAAAACTAACATCTACCTTCTTAAAACAACTCTGACCTCAAAATCGCCACAGACATTTATGTGAACACAAACATGTAACCTTTAAACGATTGACACATTTGGATTGGTTGCTTATTTACAAAGAAGCCAACGATCATTTACACAGTATATGGAAGTAGGAGGCCATCGAGTGTCCTGTGTGAAACACTGGGAACACTACAAGTAAAACTGTGTCAGGTCAGATTAGCTGTCTGACAAAAAATATATGGCAATTCAAAATGAATACAACAGCTATGACATTTTTGGTTTTTACTCCACTTTATGTTTTGAGAGCATCAGTTTGACTAATGCATCTTTTCATTCTCAGTGTCACACAGGGAGATTACAAGCTGCCCCCATTTCATTTCAAATTCAAAAATACTTCTGTAACTCATATTATCCAAGATTCTTTAAAGAGTTTTTGAAGAAGCTGATGATTGTGGACAGGAAGGATTTCCATAGCGGATCTGAAGACGCCTCCAGCTGAAGACATGGAAGTCCCATGAAGAACAACCTCAATGTTGTCTGTAATTTTCTTGGCTTTATTTAAATAATCATCTCATCTAATCTCCAGTGGTTCCACAGTCGTCTCCAGAACAGAATCAACGTTCTTTATCAGGTTGTTGAGAATTTTTAATTCAACAGATTTATAGAAGATATGAAGCATCTTGTTGAAGTTTCATGAAATAACAACCTAATTCATTATCCAGAATCAAAAAAACTCAGAAAATGGTTGCTACCAGTGCACAACCCCAAACAAAGCAAACAAACAAAACAATCTAATTAAAACATTTAAAAAAGTAAGAAAATGCAAATTTAAGGTGTAAACCTTCAATGCAAAATTTGGTTATATTCAATTCATTTAATGACTTATATTGACATTAGTTACTTTCAAGATTTATTTTGAATCAATTAAGGTGGGTGGAAACAAACGAATGCAAAATAAAACTCATTTGGACTAACTAAATTATTTTTTTAAGATGAGAATTTCTAAAGGTTTTTACTTTTTACGACATAAAAGTAAAACTGACATAATCCAATGGATACTGTAACGGCACTGAAACACTGACTCAACAGCATCCAGAAAACAAAAAAAAACCTTTCATATTGTTTTTGAGGTCAGAGTTATTTTATGATGGTAGACGCCTGCGTTGGTTAAGCTAGCTGCTAGCGTCAACTAACTGCAACATGAGTATCATGAGTGGATGGTGAAATAACAACTGCTTAAAGCATTTTAAGAGCTGGAGTTAATCAAATTGGTGTCCTCGCCGGATGTAGACTGCTTCCACGTACTTATGCAGGGGGCAATGGGCGAGCGGCTCTGCTGGTAGCCTTTAGCGCAGCGGTTGCACATGATACCAGTCACGCCATCTTTACAGGGACATTGTCCTGTGGTTTGGTTACAGGTTTTGCCAGCAGCGCCCACGGGATGGCAATCACATGCTGTGAGGAGACAGAGGAAGAAAGAGAGGAACAGTAAGTGGTCTCACACGCATACGCACACACACACACACACACACACACACACACATGAGGGAGTGGGGGTTGAGGGGGACTAACACTAACTATACAAAGAGAGTGCAGGTGGGTAAACAGCATTGGTGGGCTGGTGACAACAGGGTGGTGAGAGACATAGTGGAGTCGTTCACACACAGGCACATGAAACACAACCAGTGTTACTACAAGACTACATGAGAATCCAATTCTTCAAGGTTTACAGACTTCGTTCGAGGTGTTTGTTGCAACAGCGCCTCATCAGGATCGCATTAAGGCAAAAGCGTGTTGGTGTGTGTGACTGGTGTGTGTTGGGTGATGGGGGAAAAAACTTGTGCATGTTTACCAAAAATGATCAAATAATGGGGTGTAATTCTGATAGCCTGTTTCTGATCAATGTCAGGCTTTGAATGAGAGCCCAAGACATCCTTCAGTCTTCCTCCAAGAAACTGGTTGTTGGGTGTGGGTTTGCGGCGAGTCGGTGGGTGTATCTGACACATATGCTCCAGGAATGTAATCATGTCTAAATTCCTCAGCCTAATCCAACCCTCTCTATTCATTTTGCAGCCAGGTTTGAAAGGAGTGTGCTACAAAAGTTCTTTCTTTTCCCTTATTCTGGGATATAAATAACTCTTGGTCCTGCTCAAAGTCTGAGCTGACATATTGATGTCTTACCATTTTCCCCCCGAAAAGAATTCATCACCAAACTTTCACCGCTCCATGCCTCGCAGCATAAGTGTTTTATTTTCTGCCGATTTCCCAGAAACCCTATGATGTTCAAGCATTCAGCCTCATTTGCTACATGCCTCCTTCCCCCACCGTCTTCCTGCCATAAGATTTTCCTCTACATTGTGTCACATGTCACTCTGTGAGCCTTCAAGGCTGAAGACGAATTAATACTCTGTTTTTTTTGTATTGTTGCTAATGATCGGACCTTTGCAAAACGTCTTTTGCTTTCTGAGAGCCTAACTGTGCAGCTCACACATGCAGACTTAGAGCTCCAAAAACAATGAGTTCATTCCTTTGGACTGACTTCAGTCTTTAATATGTATTAACGTCAAAAGAAATTAATACTGAGCTCTGTCCACATGCTTAAAATTCCAGATCTCTACTGTAGTTGGCCTGGAGATCATCAGGGGACTTAATCTGAATCGGAGAATATAATATTATGCAACTGCTTCTGAATGAATTAAATCATTTCAATAAAAGCTGACATGTCCGAATGCAGTATGCTTTTTAATCTTTGCTTTGACTCGGTGCAATGATCCCGCTGCTATTCAATATGCTGCTTGGGGAAAACAAAACTCGCAGGGTGACGCATTATGACTTTATAGTTCTTTGGTGGGACTGCACAGTGGTACAGTTGGTAGAGCTGTTGCCTTGCAGCAAGAAGGTTCTGGGTTCGATTCTTAGCCCTAGTCTTTCTGCATGGAGTTTGCATGTTCTCCCTGTGCATGCGTGGGTTTTCTCCTCTGGTTTCCTCCCACAGTCCAAAAACATGACTGTCAGGTTAATTGGCCTCTCCAAATTGACCCTAGGTGTGTGTGTGCATGGTTGTTTGTCCTGTGTGTCTCTGTGTTGCCCTGCGACAGACTGGCGACCTGTCCAGGGTGACCCTGCCTCTCACCCTGAACGTTAGCTGGAGATACCAACCAGCACCTCCTAACCCCACTAAGGAACAAGGGTGTAAAGAAAATGGATGGATCATTATTTAGTGTCAAAGTGTTACCGAAAAACTCAAGCGGATGTAGTTGAGCTTTAAAAATGTATAAGTGAAAAATAAATGAATGCTATCACACAACAAAGTGCTCAGTGTCCCAGCAGGCCTCCATCTATCTATAAAACTCTCTCTTTTTTATCTCTATTGCCTGTTTCCTGAGCTTCAGCTCCTGTTGCTGCTCTTATCAGTCCTTGGTGTGTGTGTGTGTGTGTGTGTGTGTGTGTGTGTGTGTGTGTGTGTGTGTGTGTGTGTGTGTGTGTGTGTGTGTGGGCTGTTCGCCCCTCTTATCGCTCTCATTCTAGTCCTCCCACAGACTGTGTACCTACTACTACCTACATCAGACCAATCTGTCACCGCCTTCATTGAGCGCGGCTGGGCGAACCGAGCAGGCACACACCTGCGCTCCCGGGGAGCTCGCTAAGCGGCGTTTGGACCAGCGCCGCACGTCCTCAGGCCAGTAAATCCAGGGAGGGGGGCGGGGGGGGGTGTCGGGAGGGGAGTCTTTGAGGATAGAGGGATTTTGCGGTGGGTTATGTTTCTAGGAGCATGTGATCGGAACCATAAAGCCCAGCGTCGAGCCTGCTTGTAAATCAGGAAGCACATGGCACGCAGGTGGAGAGCTCTCCTCTCCTCTCCTCTCCTCTCCTCTCCTCTTCTCTCCTCTCCTCTCCTCTCCTTCCCTCTCTTCTCCTTCCCTCCCCTCTCCTCTCCTGCCCGCCCACCCAGGTAGCTGTGACTTCATCCTTCACTTTGATGTCCACTTAAAAATGGGTGAGGCTGTGTTGCCAAGTTAACCGGAGGCTAAAAGGCAACTTCAGTGACAAATGCCAAAACTCTGGACTTCCATAGAGACATCAGAGTCCACTTTCTCTTTGATTAAAGGGCTAGTTCAGGAATTTCTATGGCGTTTTACCAACATTGTTAGTGGGGAAGATTAAAATAAGAAATTAATCTTTTCAAATCATTAATTAGTGAATTAATCTTGATTAATCATATCTTTATATGTAGCAGTATTTGACATAGTAAAGTTTAAACAAGAGGGACCAAAACTGAAACTGATTTTCACCATTTCATCACAGCTGTTTCATTCAGACTGTTACTCCACACAACCAGACTGGGACACATCTTGGTCATTTTGTACTTTGGTTGTTTTGTAACAAACTTGCTAAGGTTATGTTACCGGATGCCAATTTGCAACAGCATAGAGGATTTCTTGTTAAATTTCTTAAAGAGGTGGTACATCAAGTGTTCTCCAGGCACATAGAGCCATTTTATAGCTGAATCAAGTAAGTATATTATAAAATACTGTATATATCAAATATTACTTCAAATAAATCTGACTTTGTGACTCAATCTCTTGAAATTGGGCCTCTGTCTCATCCTTTGCTCTGCTGGAAGTCCTGCTCTTCCTGACACTCCACTTTCAGGAAGTCATCACAGCATCTCTCCTGTATTAACCGCTTAACAACGTTTTTACCAGCGTTTCACTGAGGAGTAACTTGAATGAGCTCAGGATATACATAGTTTCACCGAGCGTTTGCTAATTGCTGCTGGCTAGTCTGAAGGAGCTGAGTAGTGAGAAGGAGGGGATAAGTGGTCTGAAAAAATTATGTAAGGCTCAAAAAAGTTGATTTTGCATACTACCCTGGTCTTAATATAAATAACTATTGATTGCAATTGTAGTTTGTGTGATGGATATATTATGACAATGTCACCAGTCCATCACAGGGTCAACACAGAGACACACAACACAACCTGTGACCTTAGGATGACTTTTTGACCTTGAGTTGATCCATCATGGATGCTTTTGGACTTTGAGGAAAAAACTGGACTCCTTATGGAGAACTAGAAAATTGTGAGAGTCAGGATTTTGCTAAAGAAAGAAAAGTACAATTTAACTTTGCAATGTTGATATTTTTTTCACATGATTGCTGGCATTGCTTATGTACGATGGCCCATTAAGGCTGTTGTAGGCAGAAAAAACAAAGAGGAATATATTTTCACCAAAAACCCAGAAGTTTTTAGACTAATTAGAGAACACCTCCCCCCACCATCCCCTAGATTGGGAGGAAAACACCAAAAATCCACTGTTGTCATCATTTCCTTGAGCTCCCACACGGATCTGGAGCTGCAGACATGGATCGGCCGGCAGCACGAGCCGCCCAGTGTCAGTGCAAGCTGCGCCTGAATATCTGGATGTATGTTTACACAATCTAATGCACAAGTTCAAAGGTGAAGGGGAAAGGGGCTTTTAATGTTTCCGGGTTTATTTACTCAGCCTAGTGTCTGGCTAAGAACTAAAACCCCCGGCCTCCCACCTCCTCAAAGGGCTCCCACCTCAGATGACATGACTGGAGGGGAGGGAAAGAAAGAAAGAAAGAAAGAAAGAAAGAAAGAAAGAAAGAAAGAAAGAAAGAAAGAAAGAAAGAAAGAAAGAAAG